>CM068995.1:1912449-1990604 GCA_035357415.1 Ophraella communa
CTGTCTATCTTGGACACTTGTGAACCAATTACGTCCAGCTAAATTGTAAGATATCGCCTACATTTATTCTTCATTTCTTATGTGTTCTGTAAATGAAACTCCTAGCATAATTCTTTCAACAGACCTTTGCGTATTTCTTAATTGTTTGGATTAGATTTCACAGTTGGTATCTTTGTTTCCATGCCATAGTAACTACGAAAAAGCATTCGACAAGGTCCAAGATAGCAAGATGTCAGAAATTATGAAAAACTGGGACTGATAAGAAAGGAGATGCGGATTATTAGCAATCTCTATTAGAATCAGATGGTTCATATGAAAATAAAGGAAGAATGCTTGGAAGATATATCAGAGCTGCTCGTAATAAGCCATTAATCATTAACATATACTCAGGGAGGCGCTTGATGAAATCGTTAACTTTAAGAAAGTATAATACAGTATTCGTACTATAATAAATCAACAATGGGATCAAGCACAAGAGATGTGTACCTCAGGGTACCTCAAAATGTCATTAATTTTTTAAAAATTCCTTACATTTTCCGAGGCTTGCTTGCGTTTCTGTGAGGAGTGTTGAGATTTTATCCCGGTACAGAGCTAACCTGGCTTAGGAACCCTCCTCCTTTCCCTTTCCGGGCTTGGAACCGGCAACAAGACCGTCTAGTTACTCAATCCACCCAGCAATCATTTAGGAGAAGACATTCCTCACATCGGATACAAAAATCAGGCTTCTTGGTCCTTCTGTGTAACTTAGAATCTCTACTACTTAAAAAGCTTTGACTCTACCCCAAAATACTGAACATTTTGAACAAGAAATTGGAGATGTTATAACCACTAAAACAGGAAGCCCTAAACGTTTTGAACTACAACAACAAATACTCCAAGGTACACTTTTTGTTGTATGAGATCTACAGATTAAAATATTTATTATGAACTGTTCTATAAAACTTTCCCTATTTATTTAAAGAACTATACTTTTCTAGTTAAGATAGCTAAATACTACAGTATATTGAAACAGCTGTCATTGACTAGAAAATTTGAGCTTTTATAGTGAATAGTGGAAGTTAAATTTCAAAGTTCCTAGATTAATGTTCTTAATAAGATGTATTTTCACAAAGTTAGGGTCAGTACAATTAAATTCCTTAGGGATCTGCTAAATAAGTCATTAGAGTTTATACTTATCAAGAGAGACCTCAATGATGGTTGGAAGTTCCTCTAGGAAGACTAAATGTTTCTCGAAGAAGTCATTAAATGACTCCCAATAGGGGAAATGCCAGGCAGTTTAATGAATAGCTGGGTATTTAAAAAAAAGTAAATAAATTTCTTGTTTGGTTTTTTTTATAAGAACTGATTCTTTTTTAACAATATTTAATTTTTATTATTAATTTCCCTGTAGTCCTAGTAATATTTAGTATTTGTAAAAATACCGTTCCAAATAATCGGTTCCGAAATATTGTTACATCCCTATTAATTGGTCTGTTATGATATCAAAATATCTGATGATGAAATAACATGACTAGAACAATAGGTCATAAAATGTTATGATATCAATGACAAGCAAGTGTTCAGAAAAGGATAGAGATGGCATTCTCTTGGTAGGAAGCTGTGGAGAATTTTTAATCAAGATCAGTAGCGTTCTCGACGATTTAATATTGAGCAAAATAAAGTTTAGAAACAGAAACTACGAAATTACATTTAAAATTTTTATAAAACTACATTTCCTTTTCTGTTTAATTAATTATCGTCGCGTTTTTCTTCATCTTAATGACATACTAACTTGTTAACGATAATTATTTTCTATCTTGAATAATTTTTAAATTAAATGTCAAATAAATTTTTCTTAATACCCTTCGGCCTCTTATCCTTTCATATCTCGAGAAAATATAAAATATTACAGTATATAATACGAATATAATAAAACTCAATGAACACTTAGTTGGCTGCATTAGAATTAGAAAGGAACTACTTAAAAATTCATTCCATAAAACTCGGTAGCTAAACTCCATTAATTTAAATTATGTATGGTTAAAATGAATTTTTTAGTTTCGCCATTGTTGCAATAACAAAAACATTCCGAATTATTTTTTTAACAGAAAAATCATTCAGGAACCAATTTTGAATTTAAGAAAGCAACATAACCTTACTTGACCTCCACTAGGGCTATTTCCAACCTGCCCTTTCGAGGCAAAGTTCACAGATATTAGATTCTTGCCAAAGAAGAATGAGAAGAATTCATTGATAGCGGGATACAGACGGCATAAAAGTTAGTGGAAAATAATCAACCTTAGTTGAACATCGTATATCAGCTGAACTAATTTGAAGCAAGGTGGAAACTCATAGTGTGAAGCCCTTAAAGATATCAAAATATGAAAATAATACCCGACTATTGTCAACGAAAGTAGCCTGACAAATTTAAACTGAAATGGAATTGAAGTTCAATATGTCAATCTGACGATGCTATTTCTATAGCCAAACCGCCGTCATTGCATTTCATATTTTGTGAATAAATAGTGAAAGTTTAATTATAATAATTGATAATAATTATCAATTAGTTAATTGAAATAATTAACATTTTATTAATCGTCTTTTTGGAATTTCTTTTCAAAATCACTTAAATTTCTCTAAAACTGTAAACTTTAGGTACCTACATAAAGTGGCCCTTAAATTTAATCGTCTAACCAAAAAAAGAACAAAATGTTCTATTCCATTTAAAATAGTGAAGTTGGTATCAATTTCCGGTATAACCAGAAGTGCTATAAATTTTAAAATATTTTAGTTGAATTCAGAAGTATCGGAAACCCCTGTATACCAAATTTCATCCATAAACTTCTAGGTGAAGTTCGATATGGGACATCCTGTATATTAAAATTAATGTTATTTAAAACTTAGTTTTCTCATTAATACGCAAAAATAATCGGGCGGGTTTACATCTTAAAATTGCTGGTCAAACAATTGTTTTATTATCAAAGCCAGAGAAAAAGATATGAAATCTGTCTGGTAGGTTCATCTTCTCAATATCTGATGTGGGCGGTAACATGGAATTTATAGTTTCAACGAAAACTGGCCCCAGCCATGTCAGACTGATTTCGTTGACTATAGCACCATCCAAGGAAAAAAGCACTAACCCCTCAGATAAAGATTGCAAATATCATGATTGAATGAAGATTAATAAAAACAAGGAAAAGACTTCGAAGGATTAATTACTAAGGAAGAAAAAATCAGTAGTGCAGTCTGGTGTGCAGTTAAGAAATCCTAAATGGATAGTACACATTTAGAGGACAACAGTATAAATTAGGAATAGGGGAGAGAATGCAGATATTGTGAGCTTGAGGATGAAACCCCAATACATGTTTTTACAAAATACAATGCCTTAAAACATGCAAATCAAATAGAAGAGGGGATCAAATAGTACAGTTTATTGTCCTTTTTCCTATGGTTTGGATATATCTATAGAATAAAAAATTTCAAAATAAAAGGCAAACCAAGAAGAGTTATCAGATCGAGCTCAAAAGACTGCATTACGTTGTATGCTACTTTTGCTTACGTATTACATTTGTTTTTATACTGTACGGTAAAGTGTCATTTCCCGGATTCTTGTACTTTGCAATACTCTTCAATTCTCCTAATGTTGTTTGAAATAATAAGTGAATCAACATAGACTAAGCTTTTATTCTAGTTTTTGAAGATTGACATTAATTGTACAACTGCTGTTGCCAGCAATATGTATTAATGGAGTTGTTGATGGATTTGCAGTGTTTTCTGTAATCGCGGAAGACGTGTGGCTGTGATGTAGCACTTCAACTAAAGTTTTGCCCCTTTGGATCATTCTTCCAATCTTGTTTTTGCCTTCAATCGATTCCTCTATATACTTTTCTGCAACTGAAGAACTCTTCCATCCACCGTGCTGTTTTAGAACTTTAAAGTCAGCTCCAGCATTGGCCAACAACGTTGAGGATATCCTCCTGAAGCAATGACCTGTATACTTTTCTGGTTGGTCTAATTTTAAGAACTCGGCTATTTTCTTAAATGCTCCGCCAACAGTATGTATACCAGCTCTTTAGGACAGCGCAGCAAAACAGCGCATATTGGAATGCTTTGCCCTATCGCTTCCGCAGTTTTCGCAGCAATTTCATCTAATTTTAGATCCATTTTCCCCGCAGATATTTCGTGTGTGCAGAAAAATTTAATATACCTGCCTTTATTTACATGGTTACTTGGTAACCGCTGTTCAAATATGTCATTTCAGTTTCATATTTATTGCAGATTTTGTGATTCCTCTTCGTGAGTATAGGCCAAGCTTATAGAGCCTTAAATGAGGCTCCTACATTAATCCACCAGTTTCTAGAACTTACTTCTCCTAATTTTCCTTAATTTAAAATTAATACTTGATGTTAATTTTTTTATCCAGTAGTCTCTAATTCTACAGAAGCTTCAACCTCTCGCAAGTCCTGTATTTATTTAAACAATGGGAGATTTGTTATTCAATGCACCTTTTGTGACTAATATATGGTAATAATTGGTAAATGAATTGAAAATGCGCATTCAAAAATTATGTATGAGTTTGTTCGAAAAAAAAAATTGAAGATAACCACAACAATGATAACTGAGTCATCAGCAATATAATGAATATTATCGCATTTATTGTTATTGTAATTCGGGACACAGTAAACATGACAATTACTTTAAAAAATGCAATCGATGTGCTTTTGTATCAACATGATTAATAGGAATATCCAGGCATATTTTAATCGATCTGGTAACCAGTTTAAATATAAACGAAACAGATGATTATTATTAAAAAGATTTGATAAATATTACAAAAACATAATGCAATACGAGTTTACGTCATCGACGCAATAGCGCAATAGAATTTACTAGGAAATACTGTCATTTTATTAAAAATATTATTTAGAAACTATTAGATGGTGAGTTAGTTATCAATTTTGCTTAGTATAAGTGGATTTACAACTTTATGACAATGTCTTACTTATAAAAACATGCTTCTTCATTTGTTTTTGTCAACTTTTGCATTTTAAGAAGCTCGTTTGTTGTCCCCTTATCCACCTTATCTACTGCAAAATAAACTGGCTTAACATCAAAACAATTTTGTCCCATTTTAAAGCGTTACAAAAATTCTCTTTTTTCATCTTTACTAACCAACTAATGGACTGGGAAAATAGTGACGTAAGTGTCAAACCAAATAATTCCAAACAATTTTTTATGGTATGTTTTATAGGTGTTATCGGCTATTTTATTGTATTTTCTTAATTTTTCGGAGTTAATGACTGTTTTTTTCATTGGTAAGTGTTCATTCATATGTTTTACATATCACTAAAGTAGATAGACGAACAATTTCCGTAAAAATATTATAACATAATCTTCAAAGTTGTGTATTGTCATAAATTGTGAGAACCACTGACGATAATATCGCTCAAGTTCACCAAATGGTGCTAGACAACCGTTGAATTAAAATTAGAGAGATAGCAGAGGCTATAAACATGTCCAAAGAACGTATTTGTCACATATTGAATCAAGATTTAGGCATGAGAAAGCTGTCCGCGCGTTGGGTGCTGCGTTTGCTCACTTTGGACCAAAAACGTGTTCGAATGAACATTTCCAACTCTCTGTTGGCGCAGTTTAGGCGCAATAAATCAGAGTTTTGGCGCCGATTAATTACTGTAGATGTAACTTGGATACACCATTATACTCCAGAAACAAAAACACAGTCAAAACAATGGACTGCGAAAGGGGAAATATATCCAAAAAAAGCAAATGTTGTTCCTTAGGCTGGGAAAGTGATGGCAACTGTTTTCTGGGACACGAGCATACTACGCATCATTACTGGACAAGCTGAAGGCAGAAATTGCGGAAAAACGGCCACATTTGCAGAAAAAAAGAATTTTGTTTCACCAAGACAATGCGCCGTCTCACACCTCAGCGGTTGCCATGGCGAAAATCCACCAATTACGGTTTGAACTGCTTGACCACTCTCCTTACTTACCAGATCTAGCCCCTAGCGACTTTTTTTTGTTCCCTAAGCTAGAAGTTGCGCTCGAAGGACAGAGATTTTCTTCGAATGAGGAGTAATATCATGAGTAACATATTCTTTAAAATATAACGGTATTACTTAGTGAATTTCGCTCAATGTTTTTTGTATAATGTTAAATACAAGAACAGAGATTACTTTACTCACAGAAATTTTATTCAGTTATCCAATTTTGATAGAACTACATACTTTAATCTTAAAATCAATGGTTTTTTTTATTGTATCTTATAATAAAGATGTTAATTAATACAACATGAAATATTAATAAGACTTTAATAAGGAAAACAGGTCATGTCATTGATTTCTAGTCCGAGAATTTGTTTGAAGTTTTTCAATATGAATATTATATAAGTTTAGTGGACCAAATACGAGCTTTTCTCTAGGAATCTACTTTTATTTGCATTATGTGCCATGGAAATTATAAAGCATTATTTTTATTAATCTCCAATGTAGTTCCCATGATGTAAGGAATACAGGTGTGCTTGAATTATAGATATGTAAGTCAAACGGTAAACAAGTATTTGAATTATAATTTCCTTCTGCGGCACACATTCTAAAATAGAGAGCATACCTAACAAATTAAATGTTCAGTTTATAGTAACAATTTAAAAAGAAAAAGATTCAAAAGTTGATAAAAATTACTTTAAATAGTAGTTAAAATGGTTATCTTTTATTGTAAATTATTTCCAGTCATAGGTTTGTTAAAATGCTATGAATAACTTTCAGAATTTTTGTCAATTTTAAAATTATATTATATTGTGCCTGAAATAAACTAAGGAAAGCGTAGAGGAATCTAAGAATCTTCTTGTAGACCCCCAGAAATGTATTAAAAAGTTTTATTGATATTGATAAAATATTGTAAACTCAATATTGATAAAATGTTGTAAACACAATGTAGATAAAATATTGTTAAATACATATTGTGTTATCAATATATAATGTTAGTAAAATCTTAGGTGATCAACTTCCAATATTTTACCGATACTCTTTTAATTTTATGTACTACTAGGGTTGAGTTGAGAAAGTTTGTGATTTTTTTTCAGCGATTCCTTGGATAGTCCTGTCTTTTTTTCGGACGTATCGACGGTGGATTCGAGCAGACCGATCGACAACGTAGAATATTGTCCTTTGGCTTACAGATCCGGTGATCCGCCTTCGATAGTCGAAAGAAACGCACGAATCGTCAAATGGCTGTGTAATTGCAAGAAACTCCAATTATCCAGAGGTTTGGATGACGGCGACATGATTTTTTATATACATAAATTTTCTCGTTATTTTGTCGTACGAAAGTAAATTCGTTTGCTCAGAAAGATAAAATTTACTCGAGCTTATTTATTCGTATCTTAAACCAATTTTGATGCCGTAGCTTGAAGGATAAATTAAAAAATTGCGTTAAAAATAGTTTCCAAAAAGGAATTTTACATCGAAATCACTCAGCTAAAAGGTCTTCCAGTTTAAAAAAATAAGACAAATCGCGTTGTTGTTAGTCTAGGGTGGCGATTTTTTAATTTATTTAACCGCTACAAGCGTTTCGTTTCTGAAAATGTCCACTCAGATGGTCATGAACAATTTTTTCAACAGTAAATACACAAGAGCTTTTTTTTACAGGAAAATTTTTCGATTCATCGAAAGATTTTGCCAATCAGTAATCCATTAAAAAAAAGATCGCGTGTATTTTGCTAAGATAAATTAACGACTAATTATATAAAGAAACAATAAAATTTATTCATTCTAAAACAATTAAACTAGTTAAAAGAACAGTTGTTAAAAATACAATTATTAAATATTGGTTGGGGAGTACTGATTTTAATGTTTTCTTCTCGTGTTTCTACGTATGTTGAATATTCTGTTTCCGAGGGTCTCAAATTATTTATAAGTTGTTCATGGTGTTCGGGGTCAATTTGGAGGTATGGTTTAATCGATTGTGATGACGAGTGTCCTGTTATCTCAATAAGCATTTGAATGGTTAGTAACTTTATTATTGATTATGTCCAATCCAATTTTTGCAGCAGAATTTTTTGTCCAAACAGATATGGTATTAATACCTAAAGGAACATTTTTGTACCAACCTTTAGAATTTTTATTTTTCCAAAAAGGATTTGGAGTTAAAAATAATCGGTCAGAAGTAATATGTTCATTTCTTTTTTCTACTAGCAAATGGAATAGTTTTACAGGGCAAATACTTTCGTCACTTTCATTTCTAGTCAACCATTTGCTGTCTGTTAACTTTTTCGAGCCGCCTTGTGCCGTTTTCGAAAATATGGTGTTATATTCAATCCTACCCGTAGGAAGACCATTTTGGTTCTTTTCTACTTTAAAATAATAAATTTTGCAATTAACAGCTTCTCCTCCTCTTCAAGCCAATTCGTAAGAAGCTATATGAAAGAATCTTTTTTGCAGCCCTTCAGGTTCATTTATATTCCATAGTGTTGCCATTTTTATTATATTTTCTTTGTCTATTGCTGAAGAACACGTCTTTCTTTTTGTTGGAATCAATTGAAGTTGTTTTCTTTTGGCATTTCTAGCATCCCGAGCTTCTTTAAAGGTTATGTCTGTAAAAGGATCAAATTTCAAACCATATTCGTTAAAATATTTCTGTTGTAACATTTTAGCAGTCGTGTTCCATATTGTTTTGACCGCAAATTCTTTGTAATCTTCTCCATTCTTTTTTTTCATATTGAAAGCCCAATCTTTTAATATTTTTGCTAGATCTTGTATTGTAGTATTCTCTTCCAACTTATAATTTCAGCTTTGACAAAACTCCATGAATTGTTTCCCTATTGATGACTTCGTATTTTTTGTTGACTTCGGTATTGACTCTTCAATATTTTTTGTAATTTGTTCATGTGAAACCTCTCCAAATCGGTTCATACTTTATGTTTTTTGCAAAGAAAAGGTAGTATTGTTTTATATTGTTAAATTTGACAATTAAATACCTGTCAACAATAATGCAAAATTGATACACACCTACTAGATTGAGGAACATGCGATAAAAAAAAGCGATAAAAAAGGATGCACCTTTTTTATCGATGTCAAAATGACAAAATAGTTTGTAGGTATATGACATTTTAACATTGGAGTTAATTTATCCACTACAAATTCCACTTCAAACCGGTTTTTCCATCTTGAAATTAAATATTTTCAACATACTTAGCATTGTAGGTTTGCGAGGGGTCATTTGAACTACCCGGTCTAACGTTACTCGTCATAGATAATTGTCAACGAAACCTACATCTTTTATAAGGAGCATTCGAACTACTGACCCGTATATTATCATCTTTTGATGTAAAATAAGTTCTAGAACCCTGCTTTAGCTGCCCTTTTTACAAAGTTTGCATAGAGTCAGTTTATGTCTTAAATTGAGTTTGCTTTTCAACATAATAAAGTAGACATTTGGCAGATTGCTTTTTTTACTAAAATTGATTAATTGCGATTTTTCCGCTTTAATTTTAATCTTCCAGCTTCGATTCTTCTTATCGGTGAAATGGAAGATCTGACTTTTACTTGAAAGGTTCGTTATTTGAGGAAAGATTTGATTAGTTTTATCAAATCCGAGTGAAAATTTACTGGATTTAACTTAGAAATTATCCTTCTAAGCGTGGTGTTGTTACTATCTGTACAGGTAAAGTACGTTTCACAATAATTCGTTGACTCGGTACCTGACCTTAGGGGATTAGTAATGAAAGGTTATAAATTTCTCACTGTACAGTAAACATTAACAGATCTGTAATCCGGTTATCAAAATAGATTTAAATAAAACTCGGTAACATTTACTAAAACTTAAATTTATTTTGTAAAAAAAATCACGAAATTTTTTAAAAACAAACAAACAAATTTTAAGTTTATTTATTAATTGAAATTAAACAAAACTGTTGAAACTTACGTATACGTATACGCTTTGGTATATTTCATCTAATTGGCAGATGTTGTCAAAAAATGTTTCAAATAAAAAAGATGTAGTTTAATCATGGCCACATTTTAAAAATATTTTGTAGTACAGGGTATCCCAAAAAATTTATTTAAATAAAACTAAGTTAACATTTACTAAAACTTAAATTTATTTTGTAAAAAAAAATCACAAAATTTTTTAAAAACAAATTTTAACTTTATTTATTAATTGCGATTAAACAAATCAACTAATTCTACATTATTTACAACTATTTAATCTAAATGTAGTTCAGTATCACTATCGTCTTCAATTAAATTAATAACTAAGGGTGCTACAGTTACATTAACATTTCAATATGTACCTTCAACCTTAATAACATGCTGAATCGTATTTTTCCAGCTATCAATGGGAGTATTACTTGTCACATTTCTGATTAACTCTATAACACTTGAGTTTAATGTGGGTGAAACGTTTTCCGATCTAACTTTGGATTTTAGCTGATGCCACATGTGTTCTATAGGATTGAACATGCAATAATATGGGGGAAGCCGTAACACTAGGTGGCCCATATTTTTAGCAATAGTATCACAAACGTATTCTTTTTCAATACCGAACGCTGCTACAACTTGTAAGAGATCACGTTTTGTGTACGATTCTTCAAAATAAAGGTCATTTTTTAACAAATACTCTTGAATTTCCCATTTATTGTTGTTGCTATTTGGTACTTTATTTAATTGACGGCTATGATAAGTTGCATTGTCCATTACAATTATACTTTTTTCCGGTATATTCGGCAATAAATAATTCTCAAACCAATCTTCAAAAAGTTCTGCTGTCGTATCTTTGTGATAATCTTAACTTGAATCTTTAATATTCTTTGCTGATAACAATAAAGCGTTTGGAACCCAACCTGTTTCTGATCCGGCATGTATTATTGTAATTCTTTGTCCTCTATTTGATGGAGCCTTTGTTTTGCAATTTCCCGATGAATCAACAAAACCCTTCGTTGGAGTATCATGGGTGTCATACCATGTCTCGTCGAGGTAGATAATTGAAAGGTTTTCACTTCTATATTTTTGAATAGCTTGTAAGTAATGACAACGCCACATTCGTAAACGATATGACTCCATTATCACTTGTCTTTTATTAATGGTACAATATTTAAATCCCATTTGAGAAATAATTCTCCACAAACTTGTACGGCTACAAATAATTCCCGTGTCGTCTTTAAGTAACCGTTTTTTTATACAATCTAGGGTTGGTATCATTTGTTCTTGGTATAGGACATATTATATCGTTCGTCGGATTATATCTTTTTGTATTTCATTAGCACATTTGGTATTATTAACGTCACTTCGTTTTTTTCGTTTACTTATTGGCTTATTGATAGTATCTTTTACTGTGGATATTGGGGTTTTGGTTAACTTACATGTTTCTTCTGCTGCATCGGTTACACTATAACCTCGATTATTCAATGTTTCAAACACATTTTTCACAATTTGTTTCGCATCCAGCGATAAATGCACTTTTTTTGCCCAAGGACGCCACATAGTTATAAACACAAGATTACTTTCAGAGTATAATGTTTAGTACAAACTAAAATTCTAGGAGAGAATTTTAAAAATAAATTACCCCGAAACTCCCACTTTCTCTTCCAAGATGATTAAGAAAATCAAAAATCATTTACTAATGATTTACTATTGATGGTCAGTAATAATAATTTAAAATTTTACCTGAAAAATAAAAAATCCAAAATATATCTTCCTGGACAAAAATAAATAATACCCTTTTGTAAATGTTCAAAGAAATATTAACCACCTTTTATTAGTAATCCCTTAAGAGCAGTTAAGAGCAGGTACCAAGTCAACGAATTATTGTGAAACGTACTTTATATTTTTATAGGAACCCAACTTCGACTCTATTAGTTGGTTTTTACACCCTGTATAATTCCATTTTACGAGTTATTAACAAACAATAAAATACCATCGACATTAATTGTACTATGTATGTTTGTATAATTTTATTTCCAAAGTAGGTAATTACTTTTGTGTTAATAAAGTTCTTAAAAAATGTAGTTTTATAATCTTGATTATTGTCTTTAAATGTACTTCGAGTATAAAAGTGCCCAACCACACCTTGCACAGTTAAAAGGTTTTTTATGATTTCAGACAGTCGCTGGCCTGTAGATAAGACGCAAACAAGCCTTTATATAAATGGAAAACAGAATAACCATTTTGAAAAGAGTTGTTAAACGTTCAGAAAGAATGACTTAACTAAGACGAAAGTTAAAAAAATTATTTAAGCACTTTACTGTTTCAAAAAAAACCACTTATGACCAAATCATTCAAAAGCGTATGTAGAATTCACAAAGACACGTAGAGAAGTAACAAAATCCTGAATTTACAACCGAATTCTTAAGTACCAAGAATTAGGCGATTCTTCTTATTTATTTTTGTTATTTTCATCGTAAACGGTGAACATAAAGCTATCATCGAAGAAGAATCATTAGCAATAAAATTGGAGGTGTTAAAAATATCGGAATCTTTTGTGGGACCGTTTTGTCGGTTAAGTTATAAAAGTGTGCGTTTATTGCAAAATTAGTTACGGATTTTTAATTGGTTTTACAATTGCTTATAGTTTAATATGAGAGCAACCAGCTGGAGAAAGGTTTAATCTTAGTTATCATTTTTTTAAGGGAATATTTAACAAACCGAATATTACTACTACACAATCATAATTATGTCCAAAAGTTTGGAATATTTAGAAATAATATATCTACGCCTATGGTTTTCTAAAAACTCTAGTTGATATTTATTTTAAAGCGTTTTTAAATCAAAATAATACTAAATTTGATTCGTTTTTGTATTAATTTGGTCATATTTAATTGAAAGAAATGAACAAAAGTTTACAATTAGTATTTATAGATTTCACGAAGGCCTTTGATATGTTAAAACAGTCAAAAATTTGGGAAATATTAAAAGAATTCGGAATACCACAAAAATTAATAAAATTAATTAAATTAACTTATACAGAACAATAAACAACTAAAAGGTTGAATTAACTTCCACTATTTATTCTATAAATACTTTAAATTCAATGAACTTTCACACAGTAAGGGTTAGTACCATAAATTTCATTAACTTATACAGATATGCAACATGTCAAGTAATACATAAGGGCTATCTAAGCAATAGAATAAAAATTGAGAAAGGTGTTAAGCAAGGCTGCATATTATCCCCTCTAATTTTTAATATTTGCCTCGACCATGTACTTAAACAAAGCTTCCAAAGAAATAACGGATTAATATGGAACCATCTACAAAATAAGAGGCTGTCGGATTTAGAATATGCAGATGATATCTGCCTGCTATCAAAAAATATCAGCGACATGAAAACCATGATACAAAAACTCCAAGAAGAAGCCCAAAAAATCGGTCTGCATATAAATAAGGAGAAAACTAAAGAAATGAGAATAGGCAAAGTTTCAAATGAAAAAATATACATAGAACAAAACGAAATTCATAGAGTAGAGGAATTCTGCTACCTAGGAAGCATCGTTACTGTAAAAGGAGGGACGGAGAAAGACATCAAAAACAGACTTGTAAAAGCAAGGCAAGCTTACGGGATGCTAACAAATATATGGAGATCTACACAACTTGGCACAAAAACTAAGATCAAGATATTCAACAGCAACATAAAATCCGTTCTGTTATATGGGTGTGAAACGTGGGCAATGACCAAACAGCATGGAAAAGAGGGAAAAGAGATACAAACATTTATAAATAGATGCCTCAGGAAATTCTAAAAATATACTGGCCAAAAAGAGTAACAAATGAAGAACTATGGAATCGAATAGGACAGAAACCAATTGTAAACGTCATAAAAGAAAGGAAATGGAAATGGGTCGGTCATACCTTAAGAAAAGCCACAGAGCCGCACTTTTTAAATGGACATCAACAGGACACAGAAGTAGAGGAAGACCAACATACACATGGAGAAGAGTATGTCAACAAGAGCTAGAAGAGCAAGGAAAGACATGGAGAGAAGTTTCTAAACTAGCACAAAATAAAATATTATACAACCGCTTTGTGAAGGGAGTAAGGAAATTAAATTATATATTTAATTGATTTGGGTGCTTTTACATTATTCCAATTCTTGTTTAAATTTCATTTGAGCTGTTTAAAAATGCCCAGAGACATGATATCATATTCTAATAGGTCTAGAGTAATTGCTTTGTTACAACAGGGCTTTAGTTAAAGTGATATCGCGAATATTGTTGGTGTTACTCAGGGTGCTGTATCAAAAATTAAAAAAAATTCCAAGACACAAATGATGTGAAGGATCGTCCCAGAAGTGGCAGAAGTCGATGTACAACAGCAGAACAAGATCGGCAGATAACATTGATAGCTCGAAGAAATCGACAGGAATCTACAAGTGGCATATCCAGAAAAATTGTTAGACTTGAAGGACTGAATATCTCAAGGCAAACAATTACACGAAGATTAAATGCGGTAAATTTGTATCGCAGTTCCCAAACTAACCTATCAACAAAAAAATGTAAGGTTGCAATGGGATCAAGAAATGTTACACCATGGTCCTAACTGAAATTACGTGATGTTCTCTGATGAATCAAGAATTGGCTTGGTTTCTGATTCACGAAGAACGCTAGTTTGGAGGGCCCCAGGATGACAAGTCCGATTAGAAACAGCCCAACCACGTGTTCCATTTGAAGGTGGGAGTATTATGGTTTGGAGTGGTATTATGAGGGGTACACGGACGCCTCTCCTGGTTTTGGAGAGAAGAATCACTGGTGCTGTGTACATCGAGGAAGTTTTAAATCCTGTTGTGTGTATATTCCCGGGGGCGGTAGGTGATGGATTTGCGTTTATGCATGACAATGCACCTCCACATCGAACAGCTGCATTACAAAATTTTTTGGAAGAAGAAGGAATATCCACATTAAGATGGCCATCAAATTCCCCTGACATGAACGTCATTGAACATGCCTGGGACATTCTTAAAACACGCATTAAGAAGCGAAACCCTCCCCCAATTACTCTATGAGAACTGAAAGATGCTGCTCGTGAAGAATGGGAGAGATTTCCGCAAGCCCAGCTCGACTATTTAATCGATAGCATCGCCTACAGTCATGCATGGAGGAAATACTAATTATTAATTTTATTTAAAAACCTTTTTTTGCTTTTTAATTTATTTTAATAGAATATATCATTTTTTTTGTATGTTTATCTGATTTTAGATTTATTTAGTATTGGTTAGAGTAGTAGCAAAATGATTTCTACTTATATAAAAATATGTATAATTAAAAAAAACATATAAAAATTAATAAAAAAATAAAATATTCCATTATTTCAAACTTTTGGACATATTTGTACATAGTAATACATATTTTCTAAGCAAGAATATCTAATAAGATTTTATTTCATACATTTTTTAAACAGAGCTGAAAAAGGATAATACTCCAAGTACCAACGAGAAATTTTCCGAAATATTAAAGTTTATAAAATGTTTTTGTATAATGTATAATGGGTACTAAATTTAAATTACCAAAACTAAGGTACAATTTAAATATTCTTTAGATATTTGAGCCTATATTACCCAAGTAATGTAATTGTTTTATTATAACAATATAAGCGCAATTTCAACTTGATTATTATACCGAGAAATAGAACACTTTTCAATAATTTTATTTACTAAAAAATACTCACAATTTTCAACGTCTACTTGTCCATGTGAGGACACAATCTACAATTATTCATAAATCAGTGTACCTTATTTAATTTGATCTAAATTTTGTTTAAATTATACCTTAATATAACATTAAATAAATCGTAATTCATTTTCTATCTCTCAACCAACAGATCAATAAAATAGGTATCGAAATCCATACAAATTAAAACCTAAAAGTAAAAATAAGTAATTCCAGCAACTCGTACATACATAACCTTATCAATTTAGTGAACATAGGAATATTCTAACGACGAATAGACAATTTGTGGACAAAAATAATAATTTAATACTTACCCTGTAATGCACAAATTGCTTTAACAGAGGTGTATTCTTCTATTTTAACTAAACAGTTTTCATAATTTATTCATAGATTTTATATATTATCATAGTTTATTGTTATATGACAAATATTTCGTTTTTTGTTATACAACTGTTTTTTGCTGTCCATATTTTATGCAGATAAACTTGGATTAACAATACATGGACTTAATTCGTTGACTGCTTCTCAAACAAATTGCAATGGTGTCATTTGTTGGTGTATCCACTGAGCGTCTAGCCAAATTTGGGGATTCGGCCTTAAACAAACCCCGCTGGAAGCTTTCGGCGTCAAAATCGTTGAAAAGCTCCAAAGCTTGCACTACTTGTCAATACTATCTGGACTTGATACTGCTACAGAGCTAGGGCAGTACCCTCGGGATATCCCAATCTTTCTAGAAGAATCCTAGTAGGATTCTTCAGAAGATGAGATCCTTCCCCGGCTACTTCACGGACAAGGCAAAAGAGTTACTCTAAGGGAGATATTTCTTGGACATTTTCCTTTTGAGATTAGATATTTAAAAAAAAACATCCTCCAATGAAATGAACTATGATCCATCTGAGAAACCAGAACACTTTGGAATCACCAAGCCAGACAATAGAATGCTGCAAAATATTTACATATTGCAAATTAAGCCAGCAACCTGATACAGTGCCACCTTTGCAAATCCATTGAACTGTCTTTTATATTCTAAATCACCTCAACAGCCTTGATAGTGACCAATTCATATAGCCAGGCTTACACAGTGGTATATGACGATTACCATCTTTTCCAGACAAAATCTGCATATTTCTACCTCAGTCTGGCCTATCATAGATAGTTTACATACGTTTAAAATATTGTTGAAATCATTGTTCGTTCCAGTACCAATTTCTAATATTGCACATATAAAAAATCACCTAGTAAATACAAACAAGTTAAATTCCTTTGAAAAATAGATTCAAATAAACATATTTCTGAAAAATGTAACATTTTGCTATCATCCTTTTCGAAATTGTTCGAATTAGCAATGTGCTCCAGACTAATTTACTTTTAGAGAGTTACAAATTTTTTTACAGACACCCAGCATGCATATTTGAAGGGTAGGTCTACTCAAACCGCCATCTTTCAGTTCACCAAAAGTATATTGGGTTTAATAGAAAATAACAACCTAGCACTAGCCATTTTCCTAGATTTATCAAAGGCATATGACTCGCTAAATCAAGAGTATCTGTTGGAAAAACTTGAAACCTATGGAATTCGAAGAAAAGCTCACAACTGGTTTCGATCGTACCTACCTTCAAGATCACAAAAGATGGGGTTTCAAAAATTTCAGATTTAGTGATTAACACAACAGGAATTGCACAGGGTAGTGTTATTGGGCCGATTTTATTCATAATTTACTTGAATGATTTATGCACCATAGCCAAGGAAACAGTAGTAAATTACGCAGATGACACAAACTTAATAATTGGTGCAGAAGATAGCGAGGAACTCATAAATCAGGGAAATGTTTTTTTCTCAAGAGCGAAGAATTGGTTCGATAAAAATAAATTACTTTTGAATGAAAATAAAACAAATTTGATGGTATTTAGTGCTGACAGGTGTAGAAAAGAGAAACCATTGAGTATATGTTGGCAGGGTGATGAAACAAAAATCACAGAATATACAAAATTTTTAGGAGTATATATTGATAATTTCCTTGAAATGGAATAGGCAGACTGGTTCCGTTTATCAAAAATTGAACAAGGTCATCTATGCAATCAGAACAACATCAAAATACATTAATGAACAAACTGTAAAGATTATGTACCATGCAAATTTTGAGTCAGTTTTGAGATATGGAATTATGTTCTGGGGAACAGAGCAGAATCTACTAAGAATTTTCATTATATAAAAAAGAGTTTTGAGAACTATTTATAAAATGCCCTTCAGACAATCCTGCAGAGGTTTAGTTAAAGAAAAACAAATTTTAACAGTAACTGCATAACTGCACAAAGAGGATTTCACAGAACATAACATGAATCCCAATTATAATACAAGAACACTTAACATTAACTTCCCTATACACAGACTAACTCACAGAAAAAAATCCTTCATATATCAGAATATTTAATAAATTACCAAATAGTTTCAATGCTATCACAACGCATAGGATCTTCAAAAAGAAAGTGAAACAATTACTGTTAAATCTGGAACCATATGATTTGAATAAGTATTTTGAAGTGAATCAGTAAAAGTATTATTTTTTTGGATTGACGTCTTTTCTTTCAATGTTTGTATGTACCATATATATGTTGTATATATAAATATTTATATGAAATAAAGAATATTATTATTATTATAATTATTTTGTTGTTATTTAAACTAAGCCAATATGGGAGACAGCAGTGGCGCAAAAACGTCAAACTGTGTCGAAACAAAACCCAAATAAGTAACCTAATGCGACCCTGTCGACTCGTCCTATATTGTTCTAGAGAAAATAAAATTATATTTGTGCGGTTGGTTTGCACTAGTCTCGTGTTCGTACTCCAACAACTCAACATGGAGACCGTGGTTAATCGAAAGTATCCTCAAGAGAGAAGTAGCAAAGCAGTGAAATTGCTGATGCTCGAATAAAAGCGATGACCGTGTCGCAGTGTCCACTCTCAGTCCACAAATAAGGCATCCGTTCGTATAACACTAACTATTTCTGTCGAGAATATTATCAACTTGGGATCAATCAGATAACTCGTTCGTACAAACAAATTTTCAAACTTTTTGTTTATAAATGTCGCGTCCAAAACATTTTTTAATAAATGGATGAGGTTCTGTTACGTAGTTATTATTTAAAAAAGAAAAATTAAACTAAATAAGACTAGGTAAACATTCAAAACAAACAAAGATATCAATAAAAAGGTACAGATTCAAAGAAGTTGATAAGTTCAAATATTTCGGAATGAAATTACTCAAAAATAGTGAAAAAAAGCTTAACATTCCAATGAAAAGTTATTATCCAATAAAATCATTGGGTAAACCACAAAATTTAGGATATACAAAACGATTAAACGACCAGTATTTATGTATGGTAAAAATAGCAAAAAGAAAATATTACGATCGATACTGGACCCATTAAATTAATGATTATAGAAGATGAACAAATCTTGAAATTACAACAAATGGTATTTATTGTACAAACCCTTACTACGTGAAAGTTTTTCTTATGTATTTATAAATTAGGGGTGATAGGTACACTGCGACCTATAGGATCTATTGTGCCCCCCCCTTACTTGCCAAGTTCTGATGTTTTCTCAGATTTATAGCAGCTCTTCGAGCCCTATTTTTCTGAGGAAGTTTAGGACATCGTCGGGCTTCAAATCAGGTAGATCCCCCTCTTCTATTTCATGTGCTCCTAGGTATCTAGCCCTAGAATTCGGAAGGCAGGGCATTCTGAGAGTATGTGTATTGAGGTTTCATCCTCTTTCTCACAGAATCTGCACTTTGCTTCATCTGCTAACCCTAGTTTCTTCATGTGGCTTTTTAACCGGCAATGCCCGGTTAGTATTCCCGTTTAACATTCGGAGCCTTTTTTTACTGAGATTCAGGCAGCTAAGAGATCTCTTCTGGTCATAGTTCCCCAGTGGTATCTTAGATTGCCTCAGTCCTTCCAGCTGATTCCAGTTCTTGGATTTTTCCTTCTCAATTTCTTCCCTTAGTTTTTCTAAGATTACTCTACTGCTAATCCCACACGATGGTTCTGGTCCCAAATGTGGGGTTTTAGCTCCTTTTTTTATCAGATTGTCTGCTGTTTCGTTCTCCTCTATTCCTATGTGTCCTGGGACACAGTGTTCTTCTGGCCTAGTTCATTTAGTTTGCCTAGGCATTCCCAAATCATCTTCGAATTGATTATATTTGAGCTCAGCGCTTTAATGGCTGCTTGACTATCCGACATGATCACAATCTCTTGTCTGCGGTAGTTTCTTCCAATATTGAATTCCACACATCTTTCGATGGCGCGGACTTCTGCTTGAAAGATGCTCGGGTATGTGCCCAAGCTTTCTGAGTATTTGGCTCTCGTTCCAAAAACTCCTATCCCAGTTCCCTCCTCTAGCTTGGAACCGTCCTTATACCACTTTATGGCATTCTGGTTTAAATTCTGTATGGTGTCTTCATCCCATTCAGATTTATTACTCAACTTTGTGATGAATTTTCTCACAAAGTTGAATTTCTTTGGCATATCATCTTGGGGCATTTCCCAAGTTTGATCAAATTGAAGTGATCGAGGTTTTTCCCTTGTAATTCCTTCTTTGATCATTCTATATATCGTTGTCTTCCTTACACTTTCTAACAGAATTTGCAGTGGGGTCAAGTTTAAAATCACCTCCATTGCAGTAGTGGGGCAAGTTCCCATTGCTCCAGTGATACATGAACAGGCTAGTCTCTGAATCTTCGAGAGATTTTTCCTCGTCGTACTCAGATTAGCCCTTGCGCCCCAAGCCACTGCCCCATATGTGATTACTGGTCTCACTTGAAGTTCAATACGTCAATCTGACGATGCTAGTTCTATAGCGAAACGGCCGTCATTGAATTTCATATTTTACGAATAAATAGTGAAAGTTTACTGTTCTTAACAACAAACGGTGGTTAAAAAAAGTCAGATGAATTCTACTCTGTGTATAAAGTTTGGACCCCATTTTTTAAAATTCACAATTCTGAACATTGTACTAGTTTGTACTCATTTTGTACTATAAAGTACTGGAATATTAAGCCACAAATATAAAAAATACAAAAGATAATCGAAAAAAAACATTTTATTGGAGTAGCAACCCATTTTTCGAAATTCATTGATTTGAAAGTTGTACCAACTTGTACCCGTTGTTCCCTACAAGGTACCCAAATATTAAGTAATAATTCCAAAAAGTCGAGTAAAATATGGAAAAAACCTGCTTTCAAGGTAGCAAGAGTAAACGGGCACTTCAAGTTCTGTATTGATTACCAACTTTTCGTACCCACCTATACAAACAATGCTTTCGATTTAGAAGGTTGGTACGAAGACAAGTATAGATTAAAAACATCTAAAAAACAAGATGATTTACATGGAATATTAAAAAAATTTGTCACTTATCAACTGTCATTTGTCATTTTCTACTCTCAAATGTTACTTATCAACTATCAAATGTCACTTATCAACTGTCCAATGTCACTTTTTAACTGTCATTTGTCAAATTTTAGCTGTCAAATGTTATTTTTAAACTGTCAAATGTCACACTTCTACTGTCATCTGTCAAATGTCTTTTTTTAACTGTCAAATGTCTTTTCCTAATTGTTATATGTCATTTTTTAACTGTTGCCTGTCATAAACAACATTTTTGAATTGTCATTTGTCATTTTCAACTGTAAAAAGCCATTTTTCAACTGTCTATTCAACAAATTTTTAAAAAATAAAATCTAGATAAAATAAAGATAAAATAAAGCCCAGATATTATTATATTATTATTATAATATTTCCCTCCAAGATTAGTGTAAATTTGCAATGATCTAAAAAAACCCAGGAAAAACCCATTTCCTTCTAATAAGGCTTCTTAAAAAAACCCTCAAATCCTTACAACATTTGAATATATAAAAAATGGTCTTTTAATGTGAGAGGAAAACCAGATTGTTGATAAAGAAAACAAAAGGTTTTGATTTATCAATAAAGTCGACTTCGATTTTAAAATGCATCAATATCATTTAAAGCCAGAACCATTAATCATTAATGTGACTTTAAGAGATTTGTAAATAGTGGGTCAATGATCTATTATAAATATATACGTATATAAAAAAAAAACAACAACCAGATTCGTGTGCCGGAATACAATATAATACCATCAACTAAGAATACAAACATCTACCTGTTAGTTGACCTTCTTCAACTCAAATGAGTTTGCTTGCAGTCGATGGAGATGGTTAGGTGTTTGTTTGGCTCGCTTCACAGATCGAAATTCCTTATATAGCATGTCTATTTTTTATCAATAATTGAATGTAATTAATATACCGTTAAAAAAATGTTACTGTTCTAGGAAAAGGGAAAGGACCAAAGTGGGATGGGAAATTTGGTGTCTTTTAAGAGTTTATTTATATTTTTAAAGGTATTTGTGTTATGTTGAGAATGTTTAGAAATATTTGTTCTAGAAACCAACAAAAATGTTTCATTGTTCCCGTGAAAACAATATTTTTTTGGTAGATGTTTTAATAATTTATTTAAGAGCGATACAATTATTCTAATACTTTTTTAACTTTACAATACCATATTTGTGAAAAAAATTGTAACTTAATTCAAAACAAGCTCTTCAGATCATCCCTATCCAAGCCATCTCTTTTCTGGAGCAACCGTGAGAGATTTACAAAGAGCCATCAGTCTTCGACCACACTGGGTATTCCCTCGCCTTGAGTGGTGCAGAGAACGGTCACTCTGGGATCAGGAATAGAAGAGTATTGTCTTTAGTAACGAGTCTCGATTTTGTTTAGGCATGCACGATGGTCGAGCGAGGGTTAGAAGACGACGTGGTGAAAGGAGAAATTCACGGTTTTTTGTTGAAAGGCATGTACATCATACTGTTGGAGTTATGGTTTGGGGTGCTATAGCTTATGGTTCGAGATCACCTTTAATCTTATTTAAAGGTAACATGGACGCGCAGCATTATATCCAAGAAGTTTTAGAACCACATCTTTTACCTTATCTTGACACCCTGACAAATCCAACTTTCCAACAAGATAATACCTGATCACATATCGCAAGAGTCACAATAGACTTCTTTCAACATAATGATGTCACATTGTTATCTTGGCCACCAAGATCTCCCCACTTATCTCCAATTGAACCCGTGTGGGATATGATGGGTAGGAGATTGCTCAATTGGCACGTCGGACTCTAGAAGAACTTCAAGAGGAGTTGGTGGTTGCCTGGAATGAGGTACCACAGGAGGACATTGACCACCTGATCAGAAGAATGTTAGCAAGTTAATAGGACAATTTTCAAACACTGCGCCGGTTGACGTCACAGGTCTACTCAGAATCCACCTATTATAATATTTTCAATAAAAAATGTCTGTCGTATTTGGCCTTTAAAGTATATCGATGGCTTATTTGCAATAGGACCTAATCCCACTTAGGTAAATTTTTCAGGAAATAAGAAAAACCAATAAGTATAAAAAATTTAAATATTTTGAAAATTTTTAAGTAGGAATATTAGGAGGGTTTTAATTTTTATATTAAGTTTTCGTGGGTTACGTCGAATGCCAAATCTACTAATAGGCGATTTTGATTGGTCATAGGTTTATGAAAAATTACAAATAAAAGCAGGCTAGTTTCCTTAACATAATGGCGTGAAAATCCAATATTTGAAAAAAATGTGGGTTACGTCCTATTGCAAATAAGCCATCGATAAAGCTCTGTTTTAAAATTAGATCTTAAAATTCACCATCGTGATAACTCCAAAAATATTTAAATTCACAAAATGTGTTAGGGAGTGTCCACTTTTCATAGTTTTGCACAACAAAAATAATCAAATGTCCATATTTATATTATTAATTTTACTTAATCATTTTGCAGATTTGATTATCTTTGTGAATTTGTATCTCTTGATATACAGGGTGAGTCATAACTATTGGGACATAGACTAAGGACAGGTTATTTGGACCAAAATATGGCTATTGGGCCAAATATGCCTTAATATAATGTTGCTGAGAAAAAAGATACAGGGTGTTAAAGTTAATTTTTGTTTTTCGTTTTTTGCTAATAGTTTCCCTGTATATTTATAAATTGATATCAAAATTGGCACAGAGGCATAATCTTAGACAAGAAATAGTATTTTATTTACAATTCCACTGTCAAATACCAAACTAATAAACAAAGTTGAAACTAACGTAAGGTTTCCGTTTTGACGACAAATCAATACTAAACACACTTTAACTTAAAAGAACTCACAAAAACTCAAACTAAATGTTCTACATGGTCTCCTCCGATTTCTATGCCTTTTCTAATTCTTTTTATAAAGGATTTTCGGACTTTAAAAAAAAATGTTATTCTGTCCCCTTATAAGATTAGCTGCATTTTGAATGTATCTCCAAAGTTCGTCTCGTATATTAATTTCATTGGCATAAACTAAGGACTTCATATGTCCCCAAAAATAAAAATCTAGCGGGTTGTACTCAGGACTTCTTGGTGGCCATTGAAAATCACTGCCTCTGCCAATCCATCGTTGAGGAAATACGTCATTAAGATAATTTCTAACAGCTAATGAAAAATGAGGTGGCGCTCCATCCTGCATAAACCACATTTTTCTTCTTCTTTTCTTCCCAATAATGACTATTTCGCCAATTAAAAACCCCTCGTCTGGTAAAAGTTGCTTCGTCGGTGAACATAATATTCTTAATAAAGTGTCTGTCATTGCGATGTTTATTCAGAATACGTTGGCAAAACTGTAACCGTCGTGGAAGATCTGTTGGAAGTAAATTTTGAACAGGAGTGAAGTGATAAGGATGGAGGTTCTCTTTTTTTAGAATTCTAATTATAGACGACTGACTTACTCCTGTTGCTGCTGATAGATGTCGTGAACTTATTTCAGGATTTTCATCTACTCGAACCAAAAGTTCATCTTCTTGATTAGGTGTGATTTGTTTCGGTCGACCACCCCGATTTTTAGTGTGAAATGACCCAGTTTCACCTAAACTACGATATAATCTTGCAAAAGTTTTGTGATTTGGTTGCCTTCTGTTTGCGTATAACATTCCATAACTTCTGGCTGCCGAGCGACCGCAAACATTTTCTTGTGCGTATACGCAAATCATATTTCGCATTTCTTCATTAGTAAAATGATTGTGACGAGGCATTTCAATCAAAAAAAGTAATGATTACTTTTAAAAAATGCAACATTACACTACACTGTCACATCAAAAATAATTTACTCTGAACAAATGACATTTACCAACAACAATTATCTGACAGTCCAAAGCATACTTTTCATAAATGAATTAACATTTGAAATTCTTTTTTAAGACTTTAAGTAGTTCGACTGCGTTTTTATCGAAAACGGTTGAAATTATCATGTTTAAACAAGAGTACCAATTTTACGTAAAAATGATGTTTACGTCATATTTTCTAATAAAAATTACTAAAAAATTTCATTAGAAAAAGTTTAGACTCAATTTGGTCATTAGGAATGATCGACGTGGCGCCCTCTATGACAAAACGTAAAATTGTAAATAAAATACTATTTCTTGTCTAAGATTATGCCTCTGTGCCAATTTTGATATCAATTTATAAATATACAGGGAAACTATTAGCAAAAAACGAAAAACAAAAATTAACTTTAACACCCTGTATCTTTTTTCTCAGCAACATTATATTAAGGCATATTTGGTCCAATAGCCATATTTTGGTCCAAATAACCTGTCCTTAGTCTATGTCCCAATAGTTATGACTCACCCTGTAGATATACATACACTCCCCGGTAAAAAAACCGGCCACTGCAAACTGGCTTGTTCGCGAATCGCTCAATTGATTTTGATGTTTTTTTATTGTAGATTAACTTCTTATTAGTATCTATGTATGTCAAAAAAATTTATTCAGATTGGAATTTGAGTATATACGGTGTGCAAAAATGAGAAGAAGTTTATTTCCCGAAATTTGTAACACCCTGTGGAGTGCAACGGCTTTAATAGCTGTTGTCAACTGGAATCACAATGAACCCTTATCTTTTCTGAAGATTTCGTTTTTTTATTCACGACACTATCTCTGTTTTTACTGGACATATACTTTTTTAAAGCAAGGAGGCCAAGTTTAAAAATGGGGCCAGTTTTTTATGCCGTGGACTGTATTTGCTTGCATTAATTATAAGTTTCTTTTTGCTTACCCACTTCTTGCATTGATTTTTGGAGTTCATAAAGCACATTTTTGATTCCTTCTTTATTGTCTGATTGTCTAGTGATTACTGTGACAATCATATAAACCTAATTGAAAATCTATACTTGTAGCTGAAGGGACATTTAAAAACTGTCTATTTCAAACTGGATTTGCGTAATTGGATTCCGATCTTATATCCAAACAGAACGTTTGCCGCTACACTAAATATTATTCATGTATCGACAACATTAAACAAACGGTGAAAAGTGAATCGACAAATATAAAATTTGTCATTAAAAACCGGTCTAATGGAAACAGGAATCTGTTTTGAAACGGGTCGACTGTTATACATTGAAAATTGCGGTGGGGTAAACAGGTTCAAGAATGCCTTGATAAAGACTTTTAAATGCAATTAACGTGAAATTAAATCTAAAAAGATTTTCGGTGTATATAGTTACGCAGCAAACCGATAATTATTGTTTGGAATTTCCTTTGGAAATATATAATTTCGCTGTAACTTTATTAGCGCTAAATATACCAATTAAATATCTATCTTTCAATGGGTAACAAAGAAGAATCAGTAATGCGGAAGTGACTGTTTCGAATTATTAAAATGTGATATTTTGAAATACATTCTATTGGTATATTTTGAGATACATTAATAGTCATAGTCTGGTCGAGAAGTGAGTTTCCTGCGAGAATGAGTTAGAAAAAATTAAAAAACATAATTCAATTTTTAAAATTTTCTACTTTTAAAAATTTCAATTGGTCGAAAATACCAAAAATATGGTCCAAGTTTTTTGAAAATAACTATGAAACTATTAAAGATATCGCCAATATTAAAAAATATGGTAAAATAGGAGAAAATTTCACAAAAAAAGTCCTAATCACCGGAGTTGCAACTCCATTATTTATAATTTTAATTTTACGTTGAAAATTATAGTATGTATAAAAACTACGAGGAGTAATTAAACCCTAATTAAGTATGCAAAACCTTTACAGGGAGCATCATGAAGTTTTTGATAAATTTCCTACTTTAAATTACATTTCTTCCGTAAGTCTAAAAACCAGGTAGATCGACCCCGTATTTGTTTCAGTTGTAGCAAAGTTTAGGGTTTCTTCATTGTTAAAGGATTAGCAGTAAAGTAATAACGCAATGCAGTGGTGTGTATTTTGGGAAAAAAATACGTTTTAAATTATAATATAATAAAAAATGAAAAGAAATAATTATTGGAATACATTTATTACTTACATTTTATTGTATATCCGACTCGTAAGAGGAAGAATCGTTGTTGACATTAATAATAATAGGGTCGATTAAATCATCACAAATATTGTCAATTTTCCACATATTTGCCTCTACTTTGATAACATGCTCGATACAGTTTGTCCAATTTTCCTTACTAACATAACTTACAGCACTCTCAAACAATTTCACATCGTTTATTTTAAAAGCAGTATTTTTTTTCCAACTTCCCCCTTTACCTGAGCCCATATTAATTCTATAGGATTAAGTTCACAATGATAAGGGAGAAGTCGAAGAACTGATATACCACGAGAAGAAGCCATTTCTTCTACAATGTAGGTTTTGTATTTATTCTTGTTCATTTTTGCAATTCTGTAAAGTTCTTTCCTTAGTGGATCTTTTGGAAATTTAATATTTTTCGAAATAAGCCACTCCAAAAGTTCTGCTTTACGCCAACAACTTGTGGGCAATGATTTTCGTAACCGTGAATGGTAACTTGCGTTGTCTATAACAATAACAGCCCCTTTTGGAATCAGATCCAACATTTGAACAAACCATTCCTCGAAGACATCCCCATTCATATCTTCGTGATAGTCCCCCGTGCGTTTTGAAATAAAAGTTAATAATCCACCATCAACAAAATCTTCAGAACTTCCAACATGGACAATGATAAGTCTTTTTCCTTTTCCAGATGGTGGCTGCAAACCTAACGACAAACCTTCCACGAATGCCTGCCTTCCGCTTTTAATGTTTTCATCTTGCCAAGATTTGGAAACTGTATATCCAGCATTTATCCATGTTTAGTCTAAGTAGAAGATTTTCAAATTTTGTTCTCTGGCATGTCGAATGTTTCTTAAATAGTCTCTTCTCCAAAAAACTATTTCCGGTTTATCTATCAAGAGAGATTTTCTATTATGTTTTGTTTATCTGAAACCCACATCTTTCAAAAGTTTGCATAATGTCATTCTGGAGAATTTTGTATAGTCCGTATCTTCTTGCACTGCTGTCATAATTTTGTCAAGTGTTGGAGTTTCCTTTCGTAAGTAAAATCCATGAACTTTACGCCTTAGTCTTTGTTTTAATGACTCATCGATCTCAATTGGTTTTCGGCCTGAAGGAGTTTTAGGGGGTTGAAGAGTTCCATTCTTGCTTTCTTTTAGTAATCTATAAATTGTTGATTTAGCAACACACAACATAGCAGCCGTTAATTCCACAATATCAACAACACTTGCACTTGGATCCTTTATAAAGTGTCTCTGCATTTGAGAAAGAATGTTAATACAATATATTTTAAAGAACGAAAAGTACCTTATGCCCTTCGATAAAAAGTTGAAAAAGAACTTGACTTTAAGTTAAAATCTCATATAATTCTAATTTCCAATTTCTCTGCTATATCGTCTTTAATGAAGTTTTGACAATTTTTGTCGCAGTCGTACTTTAGAGTATTTGAATAAAGGAACTAGTACATTGTCTTTATTGTGCAACCAGTTTACCACCTGGAGGTTAATTCCCAGGAACTTATGAAGACACTATCGGTAATCGATAGTTTTCAAAATATTCGTGCCCTCAAAAAAATTTCCGGAAATAATTGAAGCTCTTGTGATATTATAAGAAATTTCAAACTTTTTAACCAATAAGATGCCTTCATTTTGTCTAGTTACCATGGCAACTAAAAAAATGGCCGGAAATTTTGTTCGAGGTGCCACGATATTTAAGAGGAAATTTTTTGACCACTGAAACGATAGTGAATACTAGGACCATATAAAAATAAAAATATAATATATTTCTCTATAGTACAGACATTTAAACTAGTAATTATTATGTTTTGTGACAGACTTCAGATTGAATTAATTATTATTTTCCAAATTATGTTGTGAAATTGTAAAAAAGTGTAAAATTATTCCTGAAAAGTTTATTTAGGGCCCGAATATTTTAAAAAAATTATACCTCGTCGCTTCGCGCTTTTTCTATTTCCTTTTCGTAGACTGGATTAGACTACCAGTAATCTTAAACTATTTATCTCTCTACAGATATTAGTGGTAAACTATGGAGATTTTCAAATTTTGCAGATGACTTAACTTTAAGATTAATGAAACCCCATCTCCAACAACATATTTCCAGCATCTCACATTTTACATATTATTAACAATTAGTCCTGCCGGTAAATTCTCCTGGTGCACTCACTGAGAGTGCTTTGCAGCTGTTTATTATCAGTTTATGATGCATTAAAGGAAACTTCCAATTGAATTGTTTGCTGAACCAGCGCATAAGGACGTTTGTTGCTGATATATACACAATAGGAAACAATGGATAGTTTAACCTCCTCGAGAATCCATTGTTTCCATAAAGATTAAGGACTTTTTGTAGATTTTGGAATGTTTTTATTCAAATTTTATTATTTGCATATTATTATTACCAGACTATTTAAAAAAGATATTTTTTCTGGATTTTCTATATTATTGCTAAGTTCTTACAGGGATATATCCAGGAAAATCTTTTAGGACTAATAATATCTAGCAATTATTATGGTTATTATTTTAATGCTCGGTCGAGTCTTCTTCTTCTTCTTCGTGTACCATCTCTTAACAGTGGTTGGTTATCAACATTAGGGTGTCCGTTATTTACCGATTTGATTTTTGAGTTTGCAGCGCCCCTAAAATTTTTAGTTTATGACCCAAAAAAAATATCGAACCTATATAAGCCCTTAATATTGATAATAAACCGTGCCACAAAGGCGATTGATTTCCCATTTAAATAACATGGGGTTTTTGTAATTTTTGCAATCAATTTTGTTGTTCCTCAGCCAGCTCATACAAAGCTGCGGCAATCAATTATTTTTGTAGTAAATTTAATGCTCTACAAAAAAGTCTTGGTCATTTTTTCGATAAATTCACTTGCCTAAAAATTATTGAAGATCAAAGTTGAACTAAAAAAAAATCCACAGCAGTTTTGGCAAAGTTCAGAAACCATTTATGGTATTTAAGTCCTGAAACAGCAACTTTATCATTTTTCGATGAAAGTATTTCTTCTGGAGTGAGGCAAAAAATGGTGGCGGCTTTGACATCAAGCGACGAGAATCAACTTGACTTTCCTAAACAATTTATTTTTAATTCAGAAGATTTTGATGGGTTTCTTGACAAAAACGTTGATTATTTCATTAATTCTAATTCTGTCAAATTTTTCGAAAGATTTGGTATTGATACAAATTTTCTTCTATTATTATTATTTCTTCAAATCACCCATATTATTTAAAAGGGCGAGCTGTCAAACTAACTGAAGAATATGTTCATACTTTGGCTAAGGACGAAGATCAAAAACAGTATGTTATTCAAGTTGTGAGTGAATATAAAAAAAATTTCCAAATGCCACCAAAGAATGTTTGATAAAATAAATTTTGTTCATGAATGAATTAAAAATTTTATTAAAGTTGTCACATTTTAACCAATAAATTGTAATATTTTAAGCTTAACTTATCGTCTGGTAATTAATTGGTTAGCAGGATATTTAGCAGTAATTTTAATTATTATTCAGTCAAAACAAGATATTTTTTGGAATAAAAAATAAATTGTAAAACAAATAATGATATTTTTTCAGTTCAACTTTGAGCTTGAATAACTTTTAAGCAAGTGAATTTATCGAAAAAGTTACCAAGACTTGTTTGTAGAGCATTAAATTTACTACAAAAATAATTGATTGCCGCAGCTTGGTATGAGCTGGCTGAGGAACAACAAAATTGATTAGAAAAATTACAAAAACCCCATGTTATTTAAATGGGACATCACTCGTCTTTGTGGCACGGTTTATTATCAATATTAAAGGCTTATATAGGTTGGATATTTTTTTTGGGTCATACACTAAAAATTTTAGGGGCGCTGCAAACTCAAAAATCAAATCGATAAATAACATAGCAATGCGCACTTTATTTGCAGCTGCAAGGAACTCTGTCAAATGCTTTCTCGAAGTCTATAAAGCATAAGAACACTTAATCCAAACAGTGCATCTATAGTCTTAACACCACTCGATTAACATCAGTGCGAATTTATTTAGAAAAACTAGTGCTGATCTCTACAATAACCTAATGTATTTGTGTTACATTTATGTCTCAATCAAAGTAACCAGTGGAAAACTTCCGTGATTTATTTGTTCATTAACAACTTTAAATTGCTGATTTGCTTGTTTAAGAAAACTTAAGTTGACTTAATCAACATCATTGTAAAAACAATATGTAACTTCAATATGTTAATCTGACGAATATAGTTTTATCAAAACAGCTTTCATTCAATTAAAAAAGCTATTTTTTTAAATAAAAATGGAAAATTTGTTAAAAAGATTTCTTTTTAATGTTGTTAGCATGCTGAACTTCAACAGAGTAAGTGTTAGTACAATTATTTGAATTCTTAACTCCTCCACTAATTTACTATAAAAAAGACGTTCAAATCACCTCTAATTAGTTAAAAAACTTAATTTTTAATAGAAACAATGAAACAAACTATTATTTCTTGTGTTATATAACTTTAATTTGTATTTTGAATAATTATATTTGCCATACACTTATTATTTTTAGCTACAGCGATTTTTAAGAATTCTTTTGGGCAAGAAAGAATGAAAGTGAAAACCATTGTGTTGGCAATATTGTTTTGCGCGGTATAAAGTGCTTCCTGGATGGGAGACATTTTTTTCAATGGAATTTCCTGAGAAAAACGTGCGGGAAAAATTGATATCAATGGGTTTTTGTTTTGACAGCCACCAGAAAGATGGAAAGTGTTTGTATAGTGTTTCGAATGGGAATAAAGTATCGAAACAGTAGGTAGCTTGAATCAAATGAAAAAGAAACTTGCAAATAAAGTAGAAACACATTTTTTTAATCACTTATGCCTCGATGTTTTCATTTCATATACAAATTTATCGACAAAATTGATAGTTTTCGTAAAATAAATTGATAGATATTTAATTTATGGTAATTAATATTGGCCAAACATTAAACAGAAATTTATAAATGAGCTAACTTCCTCAATAGTTGATAAATTTTATTGCTATGAAGGATGCAACTATCAAAGTATTGGTTTCCTAATTTTACATAGTCTGCACAATTGTTTCAAATAAAATCCGAGGTATGAGTTACATACAAGAATTAGAAAATGAAATACCTACATATTTTTTTAAAATTTTCATCTATTCAGTTAGCTGTTCGTAGATCCATTGCAACGGATTTATATAGTTAAAAAAAATGATCACTGTGGCAATTTGTCAACAATTTTATCACAGAGACACTATGTATATAATGTAGGTAGATATTTGCATTATACCTATAATAGTTTTTCTTTTTTAAATTAATTTTGAAAAGTTTTAAGCTTTAAATATTTTTAACATTTTAATTGTGGATCATAAAATAAAATTTAATATATTTCTGTACGATATTAGTCAAATTTTTATATTTTTTAAATCCTTTGGCATGTATAGACATGCTGTATGCATTATAGATATTTGCACTAAACGTTCTGCCTGTTAGTAGCTGTCCAAAATTATACTTTTTAATTAAAAATGATCTGGAACACTTTCGGAGAGTTAATTTTAAAAGAAAATTAATATTATATTCCTTGTATGCTAAATATAGTCACAATTTGATTACTTTTATACTAATAAAATATCAACCTGACTAAACAACTGTCATTGATCGTAAATTTAAGTTTTTTTAATTAATTTAGAAGTTTAAGGTAGAAGGGATTTGTTTAATGAAAATAAATATCAAATACTGATTTATAATTAATAATATCACTGAAACAGTTTGAAAATAACAAAATTTGTTGAATGTTGACGTTTTTTAGAATTTAAATCAAAAAGACATGCTGTATACATCGTGACAGGTTCCAATTGGCAATAGAGATATAAATACAAAAAGGTAAATTGTGTAAAGCTTCAAATTTTTTAGTATTTTTAAATATACATGAGTTAATTTTTATTCTGTTTTAAAAAATTCTTCTTTCTATGTACGTAATTTATTCTAGATTATTTGTTGACCATATTAGCCAATACTAAATCACTATTAAACAAAATGTATCTTATTTGTTTTCATAAATATAAATAACTGTTTATAGATGATTGCAAGGAATTGGAAGCTGCAAAATTCTTAAACACATTGAACTTTAATTGATTCCCCTTGATCAGTACGTTTTTACTGGATTAACTATTAGGTGGTTGTAATACTAATAAATATTGAAAATTTGATTAATTAGGTAATAAAATTATCAATTAATATTTCATATGTTTTTTTTTAATATTTAACCTGAAATTGACACAGAGGCATTAATGATAATTCTTGAAATAGTATTTGACATCATATTTATTACAAATAATTCGTTCTTTCAATGTTCGTTACAAATTTACACAGAAAAAATCAATAAGTAAATAAATATTTATCTACAAAATATACAGAATCAAATGAAACAAAAATTAATTGAGTTTTATGCATAGTTATACCTAATCAGTCATAAAAAGTCATATCACAAGATTATGTAACATGCTGACATGTTTACATCTTTGTGTTTATCATTTATTATATATTTTTGAAGTCTGACCTGAAATTGACATAAAGGCATCAATGATAATCCTTGAATTAGTATTTGACATCATATTTATTACATATAATTCGTTTTTTGTTTGCAATTTGTAAAAAATATACACAAAATAATACAAAAAAAAATCAATAAAAACAAAATAAATATATCTATATACAGTATGTACAAAAAAAAATAATAATAATATAGGTACACATTAATAATGATAATTAATTACAGAAATTCGAAATAAAGTCTTTGAGTAGTAGTAAATGTTACGTTTTTTTTTATTATGTATAATAATAATATACCTAATCAGTCATATAAAGTTATCACACAAGATAGGCCTGGCCTCCATTATTCATCCCCGCTGGCATCATCACATGTTGTTGGGGTCTCCAAGGGGGGCACCGTCTACCGGACACCCCCCTTTCCAAGGTGCTGTAATCGGAATCGATACTGGAATAAATATGATCCGATATGGGCCTCGGTTCTTGAGCTCTCCGCATCGGCCGCGGAGACGGAGTGGCCGTCGTCGCCGAGGAGTAATTAGCGTCGTCGGGCTCCTGCGGCACCGCCGTTGAATACGACGGAGGTAACATTTGCATACCAGGACTGGGTGGACCCTGCGTTCGGATTTTCTCAGGGTACGTATGATTCGAGTGGTGCGTACCATTAGCCACCACCACCCGAGAATCGATGGTATAATTATTTATATTTCTCCTATAATTGGCGTTGATTTTTCCTCTGGGTTCGACAGACGGCATCACATACCTCAGTTTCTCCCAGAATCTCTTCTCGCCCCACCTTATCCGCTCCGCCGTCTTCAGATACAGTCTGAGATCGGGATCGAGCTCAGCTTCCGGAAGAGGACCTTCTTCTAATATCACTAACTTAAATACACGTCCTTTGAGCGCTTCGTGCAAGGCTTGCCGCAGCTCAAATCGCGACCACTCGGTTTGTAGGAAATTTCGCGTTAAAACTATTATCACTCTGCGACTCGCTTCGGCCGCCTCCAGGACCGCGGGGGCGGCGTGTTGAATGTACGCGGTGTGCGGTAAGTCTCTGTAATGTAAACACAGCTGGAATTTCGGCTCTAATTCCGCCGCTAGAGCCTCGATCACCCATTCTTCGTCTTTGGGACTGTAACACACGAAACCGTCGTACAGCTTGTCTCTGTCTTCGTATTGTTTGGCGGCGGTGGCGCGGAAACTGCACAGTCTTACACCGTACCGAGAGTACAACCACACTCGCACCGGGTCTCGGAAGATAAACCATAACACTAAAACGAGCAGTAACAGTATTACGACGCACAAAGTCACCACGACCATCGGCCAGTAATCCGATACCAGCATACTGTCTATCACCGAGCTACCGGCGTAAAAATCACTGCATACGGTGCTGTTAAAGTCCAATTCACGACGTTGGGGCGGACTAGAATCGGGGTTGTAGCACATCATATCCGCACTATCCACTATTTTAGCCGCGTTATCCGCCACCCAAGTGGTAAGTCCTTGTAGAAATTTACATCGACAAGACCAGCGATTGTTGCTTAACATAATTACGGTCAATCGACTGTTGGCTGATAGTTGCCAAACTGGAAAAGTCACTAACTTATTGCCGTCCAAGCGAAGAACGTCTAAAGAAATTAACGGTTCCAATGTATTATTACCTATAACGGATATTCGGTTGTTTTGCAAATACAATTCCTTCAAATGCGATAATTGTTCGAATTCATAACCTTTCAACTCCACAATGTTATTATCTTCCAAATGTAATATCTGCAAGAATTGTAGACCGTTAAAAGTGCTGTTTTGTATAGTTTCTACTGCACTATTATTAACAAATAAAACTCGCATATTTTTCCTACCGATAAAAACGTGATTTTGTAGTTCTTTGATGTTATTGCCGTCTAAATACAATTCGGTGACGTCCATTGGTATTTTTTGAGGAACTTCGTCGGTATTTTGACCCGAACAATCGACAACGTTATCGTTCCAAGTCTGATCGTGATAACAGGTACAGTTATTCGGACAGGTCATCTCGCAATCGCAGGCGTCGAAATCGCAACAGTGACACAAAGCGAAACAATGAGTTTCATAAGTACATAGAAAATCGCTCTGTTTAGCTTGATTTAAAGGCATATGGGTCATACCTCTGGAATGTGTCATTTTGCAGACGATATTCTCCAAGTCCATAACTCGTGGATATTGTCTGGAAGCCGACATGTTGTTGATCAATTGAAGCCATTCCATGGTACAGTCACAATGAAAAGGATTACCGCCTAGGTAGATTTCGGGTAAAGAACGGTTCGAATTCACGTGATCGATACGTAAAGAATTCAAGTCCAAATTCACTAAATCGTTAGCGTACATATCAACGCGAACAAGATTCGTTTTATCTAGAAAAGTATTAGCTTGCACCGAAGTTATAAAGTTGTTGTTTATGAATAAAAGTTCAATGCTGTTCGGTATTGACATCGGAGAAATGTCTGTTATACGATTATGACTAGCATCTAGAGTTTTAACGCGGATTTCGTTCTGTATTTTGTAATAATTAGCGAGATGTTGTATGAAATTACCGTGTATGTCCAACCACTTGAGATTACTCGGTATAAAAGCATAGTCGAACCACTCTAGATGATTTTCCGACAGATTTAACCAAAGTAAACTCGCCAAAGTCGCGAACACACCGTTAATGTCTGACAAAAAGTTCTCGTCTAAACGAATAGCTTCGATTTGTGTATTCCGATCGAACGTACCCCTTTCTATATGCTGGATTTTATTCCTAGCCAAATTCAACACTTGCAGATTCGGTAAATCCCAAAACATACCTTTGGATAGATTTCCCACGTTGTTATCGATCATCCTTAGGCCGGTTAACTGATTTAAATTTTTAAAAGAACCGTTTTTAAAATCGGATATTTGATTCTCGCCCAAATCCAACGTTTTGAGAAACGATAGTTCTTGAATGGCATCCGGCACTTCCGATAAAGCGTTTGAACTCAAATCCAGATCTTTCAAAGCCGAACAATTTAAAAAAGCACTCGAGTGTATATTAACAATTAGATTGTTGTTGAGGGTGAGTTTGCTGAGCACGAATAGTCCGTTAAACAACTGCAATCCGATGGTGTTTAAGCGATTTTCGGCCAAATTTAACGTATGCAAATTGTACAAAGGCAAAAACGCGTTGTCTTCTATAAATCCAATGGAATTGTTCCTCAAATCCAATATCTGCAGAAAAAATAAATCTTTGAAAGTACGACCATCGATGCGGGTTAGTGCGTTGTGTGACAAATTCAATATAATCAGACGAATCAACCCAGTAAAAGTACCCGCATCTACGTGATTACTAGTCAACTGATTTCCTGATAAATTTAACACCAACAATTGTTCTAGTCGATGAAATATTCCTTTATCTAACGCATACAACATGTTGTTTTGTATGTGGATTTCTTTCAATTCCGGCGTACCAGCGAACAAACCTTTGGATAGTGTTCCGATTTTATTGTTGTTTAAATTTAATATTTTTAAAGAAACAACACCGGCCAACGATTCACCTGATAATTCACTGATGTTGTTGTTTTGTAGGTACAGATGTTGAAGTCTCCTTAATCGCGAAAATCCCGTTTCTTCATTGATTGTTCGAAGATCGTTAAAAGACAAATCCAAGTTTTGTAATTCACTATTACTGCATTCGGGCACATTTATACCGATTCTTTCCGGATTTCTGATACGATTTCTTGTTAGATTTAACGTTTGAAGATTTGTCAGGGAACAAAAAAATCCGTCCGGTAGAGCTCGTAAGTTGTTATCTGCTAAATCTAAAAGTTGCAGTTCTTTAAGTCCTTCCAAACTGTAAGTTGTTAGTTCTAACGTTTTCGTTGGACCCCAGTCTGCGTTAAATGTGTTTATAGCTAGTTTTTTAACGTTGTAGAGTCCTTCGAAAGAGTTGGGTGGGATTGTTAAGATCTTACAATTGTTTATCTTCAGTTCTTCGAGTTCGTGGAGTCTTCGTAATCCGGCGGAAGGTAGGAAACTTTCGAAAAATAACACGTCGTTGCAATGGATTTTTAACCTGGAAGTAACTTCCGACGGTAGAGCGGTGATGTTGGCTCCTTCTTCCAGAGTACGTACTTTGCAAGTAACGGATAGTTTCGAGGAAGATGTGTCAGAGTTGTCCGGTAACCAGGAACACTGTTCGGAGCCGTCAAAACGAGAAGCCACTCCGAAGCCCAACGTCAGCAGCACTACAATTAGTTGGTACATTGTTTTAAAAAGTTTTTATTTTGTTTAAATAATTGTTTTAAGCACTATTAAGTTCATTTCACGATAAATTAAAGCACGTTGTTATCACGAACACCGAAAAGTTTAACATTTTTTGAGATTTTTTTACTTTCCGAAAAAACTTCGCGACATTGTAAATATTATTTCGATAGCCACAGTGAGCGTGACTTCACTCTGAAATGGTCAACGTTATACTAAAAGCTTTCGCTCCACGAATGCGGTATATACACCAACTGAAGACTGTGAGAAGCGCGCGCCTGCGTGCCGCAGCTTCGTTCTTCGGCCGCTGCAACTAGAAGCAGCACCTTCCGGTAAAGTTGTTCGGCAAATTCGAGGATTATATTTTCACTTATACCTGACTTACTTGCACTTTCTGATTTCAAAGAGATATAAAAGGATAGGTGAAAATTAGTTCGAGCATCTTAATGCGGTAATATCATCAGCGGAAAAGGAGGTTTTTTGGGCCAAAGTTAAGGGATTTTAAAATATCATAAAGTGGAAATGTCTTTTGCGAGAATGTGTAAGCTAGAAAATGTCTTTCGAAATGGTGGTGACGTCTGTTTTGATAAGGGTTGTTAAGTAATTAACATTCCTAAAAGCGTTGTTCTCGTTTTGATTTTGTAAACGTAATGAAATATGTGTCTGCATTTGGAAGAACACAATTCATAAGTGAAAGCTTTTCATATAAGAGCGGGGCAAAACAAAATGCAACAATAGTGATATTTAAAATTTTTAAAGGCAGACAAACATAGCGAGAACTATCAAAGGAAACATTTAACATTTTATTTTTATTCAATAAAATTCAGATTACTTATGGATTGGTATGCATAAACAGTTTTTAATAGATGCCTCTGGGAGTTAGAAATTTTGATGTAGCTACTCATTAAAAAACGATAGAATCATATTGAGTTCATTATATAAATAACAAATTTAACAATTATACGCTATTTATTAAAAAAAATTAACGTTTCCATCGGTGACAGCTGTATCGATATTTTAAGTAAATTGATTGTACTAACCCTTACTTTTTGGAAGTCCATCTTATTAAGAATAATGAAAAACTCTTCGTTTTACCAAATACTACACACTTGTAATAAAAAACAAAATTTAGATTTCCTTGAAGAACTTGAAATAAAAAGACATCTAGCAGATCCACAATTTAAAGTTGTAGATTGTAGATTGCAGAAGGGGTCGATTGGCCCAGTTGACCTTACTACACTGCGACCTATAAGATCTTTTGTGTATACCCTACATCTATATTTTAGTCCAAAAGGTCTAGGCTTCTAAGAAAGTCCATTATCCGTTTTGGAGCTAGGTTTGTAATCTGATCAGGATCAAGGAATACCTGTTCCAGATATTTATGGCGTTGCCGAACAATTACTCTGCAATTGCAGATAATATGTTCTGACGTCTCATCTGCCTCATCGCAGAATCTGCATGTCCCACTGTCCAATATGCCCATTTTGCAGAGATGGTATCTGAGTGAGCAGTGTCCAGTGAGAATTACTGTGATTACCCTGAGAACAGATTTCTGAAGCTCTAAGAGTAATTTCGCGTCGCGGGCAGAGGGTCGTAATAACCTTTTTGCCTGTCTTTGGCCTGGAACATTTTTCCAGTAGGCTGCACTGAGTTCCTTTTCATATTTTCGAACTTCTTCCATTATGCGGCTTTTTGATATGCCACAAAATGGTTCAGGTCCGATAAAAGGAGCACAAGCTCCTTCCTTTGCGAGACTATCGGCAATCTCATTTCCGACAATTCCTTTATGCCCTGGCACCCATAGCAACGTTAATTGGTTGCGACTAGCCAGTTGTTTAAGAGATTGTTTACAATTCCAGGCTATTTTTGACTCATAGGTTGTGGACACAATTTAAAGTTGTTAATGAACAAATAAATCTGGAAAGTTCTCCACTTTTAAAGTGTTTGCTTTGATTGAGTCTTCATTTTATACATAGATAAGACGTAATTGTAACACAAATATATTAAGTTATTGTAAAGATCAGCATAATATAGTTTTTTCCTGGTTTTTCTATATCATTGCACAGTTATACTGATTTTAGAGGGAAATACATCCAGGATAATCCCTTAGGGCTAATAACATCTAGGCTTTAATATTGTTATGTCTTATTACTTCCATACTTGGTCTAGCCTTATAACTACCTAATAAACATCAGGTACCTAGCTACAAACAAACAAAATGTAACTTCAATATGTCAATCTGACGATGCTAAGTCTAGCGAAACGGCTGTCATTAAAGTTAATAAAGCAATTTTTTAAATAAATATTGGTAAAACGAAGAGTTTTTCATTATTCTTGATATTTTAAGTGTTTGGGTGATTAAAGAAAAGCAGGAAATGCTAAAACATACTAATTTTCAGATGTAAGGATTAATAATTTTGCACTGATATTTCCAAGATATATAGTTTTTACAGTTTACAAAATTTCAAAGTGTTGAGTAAAAAAAAGTCAAAAAATGAATAGAAACAAAATTTATTAAATAAAAAAAAGATGCTATACAAATATAATATACAGTATGGAAATGCCAAATGAAATAAATTCAACATTTCGGTTATTGTACATATTTATAAAAAATCCCGAAACACGTCAAATTTAAATTATAACTTGACATTCTTTAAAGTTAACATTTGACTCCCTTAGAATGACAGTTACAACTGCCAATTTTTGATAAAATTTTCAGCCTTATCAGTTGAAATTTTTATCATTTACTTATTATGCTTCAGTAAGTACTTATACAAAATTATATTAAAATAATTATTAAACTGGGTGCTCGGATTTTTATGTTACTTAGTATATATCGTTTGAAAGTTGTCTTCATTCTCTATCCACTATATTTGAGAATATTACCAATATTAATAAAACAAACAACTCGACAATTACTCAATTATAACAAATTTCAGCTCGGTATGTTAAATTTAGAAATACGACACTGTCAATGTAGACAATTAAGGATTTAATATTTTATTCATTTTGCATACAAAATATTTTATTTGTTTTAAAATTAAAATTTTTATTTAAATGGTACTAGATTTATACTTCATTAATATATTACTGTTTCAATTATTTTTTTAATGGTGAAATTGATTTCTTAAATGTTTGTGGACCAAGTGATTTAAGTAGAGCTAATTAAGGAATAAAGCTAATTAATATTTTTTAATTAATAAATATCTACTTTTAAAACATAATAATATGTCAAAATAACCCGGTAACAATGTTTACTTTTTAGCATGTAGACAAGTTTTATACGATAATTTTTTAACTGGTAGAATTTTTCGCAAGAACAACGTAAACTATAAAATATTTAATAACCTTTTTCACGATTCTTAAAAAGCAACGAGTTAGATAGTTCGAAACACAAATTTTATGGTTATTGCTCGTAACAAATAAACATTTCCCATTTGAAATTATTCAGCCATTATTTCGCATAATTTTTATAAAAAACTTAAGGATTGGTCTTTAATTTTATGACAAAACTTATGAATATCATTATTACATTTTAATGCGGAAAATTGAATTTCAAGGTACTTTCCATCTACTAGATATAACAAAACGTGAAAAACTTTTCCTATATTACTATTAGTTTAAATAATTCAATAATGGTACTGGAATTTTTCGATAATTAAATTTAAAAAAAGATACGTGACTGTTTCTTTTACTTTTTTTTTAAATTTTCATCAATGACAGTGTCCATATGTCTTCATATGAGTAGCTTAAAACCTAGTTCCTAATGCCTTGGACCTAAAACAATATTTAAATGCTTTGAATAAAGTTTTTTGGCAACTTCATCTACATATTAATCTCTCGATATCTCACAATGTTTTGTGAAATCAACAGAAACTTTATAACAATGTCTAGCATTAAGCTCATGGTTTTACACAGCAGTGACATTTTTTTATTACTTAATTACCAATTTGTACTAATATTTTGTATATTATAGCGTTAAATATTCATTCTTCTTACAGTTCTGTGCATTTCTACGTAGGTTTACACTTCCTTGTCAAATAAGATATGCTTCAACTTCAACTTTTATAGTTTTAGGTCCATTCTAACCTCTATTCTTCCTTCTAAAATCAGTTGTTAACAAGAAAACTGATGTGGCCTCTGACCAGTAATATACACCCTTGCCTCAAAATCATTTTTAAAATAGAATTCTCAATCTAGGCGTTTTATACCACGATTATTCTCGTTAAAATCAAAAAACAAAATATTCTAAATATCGTATTATGACTACTTATCCCTTAACTAAGAAGATATGATGATTAAAAGAAATTTCTTAATACCGATATATATAAATTAGTACGTGCCCTACTGATTTAGCGTCTTGTTAACAACATTTTACGATTTAATAATGTTTTTTCTTGGCTGCCAACTATAACCTTGTCTTACTTTGCCTGTTTCATTCATCGAACAAGCAATTTATTAATTTTAAAAATAAATATATTGACACGAAAGAAGATTTTCTTGAATAAACGTTATAAACAAATTTAGCATGACGTGAAGCCAAGCACAGAATGTTTCTAAGAATAAGCATGTTGTTTAGCGCTACAGGAAAGTAAATTTGAAAGGGCAAAGTGTGCCGATATCTGTTTAACAAAAACAGATACCTTGTATTTAATTGGCTACGCAGTTATAGCGGTCCGAACCGATCACCTACAGCGAAAAAAGACAGTAACAAAATACCGATGTTTACATGAATTTTAAAGAATTTTAAACGTCTGTTAGCAAGGTCCTAACCTTCAAAAAACATAAAATATATTCCATACACCTCTCTATATCTCTTTCGAAAGACATGGGTCGTTTTTATACCTGAGTTAATCGTAGGTACCCACACCAATTTACTACTTAAGTACTAAAACTCAAATTGTGCTAAATTATAAGGAACGCCAGCTATTTTTGTGTGGATCATATTTTTTCTAATGTTAAAGTAATAGTTGAATATTACTTTAATTATAACATTTCGTTATATACTGCTCCTTTTAAAAGTTCGTTTGCCCTATAATTTATGGCCACCAAATGGAAAAACGTTTAATAAAAATGAATTTGGGCATTAAAACCGACTGATTCAGGTTATTACCCGGTTTTGTTACTGCTCAATGTGTTGTTCTATTTTTAACTCTATTAGTAGACTCTATAACGGAAAAGTCAGGTAAGAAATTATTAAAAAAAGGATATTCGCAAACGGGAAATATTTTTTATATAAGTATCCATATTTCACTAATAAACTAAAATTCTTATTGATTTTTTAGAATTAAAAAAAGGATGTACAGGATATGCATAATTATTTTCTGGTTACACTTTATAGACCAAGTATTGACAGAAGACAAAAATATTAAAATATTATAATACACTCGTTACAAATAGTATCTTATATTATTAAAAATTGAACACACACACTCTAACCAAACCCGTCCCTTCCAGAATGCATCACTCTAGGAGCGGTGAAGAACTTTCTCCACCCCCCCATCACTTCCGATGGGTGCCTCAGTCCTCGGACTTATGCTTTTCCTTCCACTATCTTGGTTTGGAGATGGTTTCCAGGTGTCTTCTGTTTGGTCCGGGATGGTGCTTGGCACCTTTATCCTCCTGTCTTCTTTTTAGGCATTCAAGAGTGCGTGCATTTTCGCTGCCTCTAAAAAGTTAGTCCTCAGTCTACGAACTGAGGCTAAAGGTAACCTTAGTGAGTGGATCCACTTGTTAAAGCTGTCCTTACTCAAGAATCTGCGCATCTCCCTAAGGATGGGCAGAGTCTTCTTAGTTGTCCAGCTGTTTCCTTGGTCTAGGATGTCTCCTGTAGTGCTCTGCTGTGTAGTTTGTCAATTCCCTAAGTGCTGTGTTCGGGTGTGTCCTGAGTTCTTCAAATCTTCTTCTGGCTCTGGCTTTCATGATTTCTTCTGTCTTCACCTGGTCTAGCTCCCTGTATAGTTGTGTATTTCTTATGCACCATGGGGCGTCTGCTGCTTGCCTAAGGCAGATGTTCTGCTGTACTTGTATCTTCTTTTTGTAGGTTTTGGCTGTGTGTCCCCAGGCTACGGAGGCGTACAACATGATCGGAATGATGATTGCGTTTATAAGATGTATCTTTGTGTTCAGTGCTAGTTTGAATTTTCTTCCTATGAGTTCGGCTAGTCTTCCTCTTGCTTGTTTTGCATTCTTTGTGATCTTTTCCACATGTTCTTTGAAAGTTAGTCCTTTGTCCAGTATCACTCCTAGGTATTTGGCCTTGTTTTTCCATCTCCTCCTATGTTAATGTTTTCTTCTGGTTTTTTCCTTCTTTTGGTAAAGTAGACTGCTTGGGTTTCCTCCGGGTTTATTTAGATTTTCCATTCGTCTATTTGGTCCATAGCCTGTTGGAGTCTTCTTGTCACCATCCTTGGTTAAGTGCTTCTTGTAACGATTGCCGGGTCATCTGCGTAGAGAGCCATCATTGTGTTGTCTGTCTTTGGAATATCTGCCGTGTATATGTTGTAAAGCACTGGTGAGAGGACTGCTCCTTGTGGTACTCCGGCTTCTGTTTAGTTAGTTAATCCCTAATTACAACGTGGACTCTTTAAAAAATAACAACTTTAACTATGTTTCAATAGTCAATACTACTTTTAGTTATTTTTCATGAGTCATCCTTGCTTGGGCTTTGAAGGATTTGCATTTATAATGAATTCACTGTTCTGGCAACTCCAAACAAATGAACTATAATAAACTTTGTTAAACAATCTTGATATTATTTTACATAATTTATTGATTGCTGATTGCGAATGTATTAAACTATGTTAATCAGATTTGTTGCAATGTATATCTACCCATTGTCATGTGCATTAAAAAATGGTTTCCTATTTAATATAATCCTTTTTCTACCCACTGTTATTCTTAGCAAATGTGATATTAGGTTTGTTCCAACCAAGCAAAGAACTGTTCTAGAACGGTAATATTACCACTCACAAGACCAAATTAGTGCACTGCGCAACTCACTACACCACTGCGCACAAAAATTACTATTTTAGAACGGTTCTTTGCTTGGTTGGAACAGACCTTATAACAAATTGCTTTCCGCGTGGTCTTCTTCAATTTCAAAGTAACCCACCTATTATTGATTTTAGTGCATTCGAATGCTCCCAAAACATAAGTTTACTTCCAATACAAGTCTTTGAAAACCTTTGATGTGTGTTTTGTGAGAGGAAGTCATCAAATTTATACCGACATACCAAGATTTTATTTTATTTCACTTTATTTGTTTTTTCCACTATTTTAAGAAGTTAAATTGCTGAAATTTGTTTTTTAAACGTTGTTTTCTAATTTAATTACAATACAAACTATGTTTGGTGTATTTTATTCCCAGCAAAAACAAATAAATTTGATCAAACTATCTATAACATTTAAACGACTCGTGGTACCTTTGAAAATAATTAGGTATGCTGAAGTTTTATTTCTCGACAAATCATATAAGGCTTACAAAATAAGTTTCCAAGTATAAGGACCTTGAATTTAATTTATTAAGGAGGTTTTAATTAAATATATATCTCAGGTTGTTCCATTGATAAAGATACAGGCTGTACTGGACGTGTATCACCCTGTTTATTTATGTTGTATATCAAGTTGCGTAGAATTCAAAATAAAAAATCGACGTTTTTCCACGTTTTTTACTAATTCTGTAAATTACTAACTACATTAATTTTATTGAATAATTGGTTTCCACACTGTATAATGTTCTTATTTTGTCATATTGACAGTTACAGTTAGTTTTAACATGTTTTCAAGAGGGGACCGATGAAGGATATCGAATATTTTCAAAACAGAAGTGGAAGGCGTGTGAATCTAGATATGACCTTAAATGTATCAGGTAAAGTAGATTGTTTTAAAAACAAATATCATATTTAATAATGTGTGTTGACTATACAGTAAGATAATCTTGAATTAAGCACGTAGAGCAGCAAATCTGACGTAAACATAATCGCTGGTGATACCTTTTTAAATATAAATATCGCATAAATTTATTTTGGTAGGTTATATAGTAGTTCTCACAATGAATGGTATTGACTAAAGGATTATAATAAAACCAATTAGACCCTTAAGTTGTAAAATCCGAGATGCACATCATAAATGTAAAAGGTCCTGATTCAGGTAATTTTGTTTCTCAGAGAGGGATTGTAGAGGATTACAGACTTCTTGTTCATTTTAGTCTTTGTATTTCATTGGAACTGTTCACTTGCATTACGGCATGCAGTAATTTTTTTTGTTATTACAGACATTAATAGAAAAGATTTTATACCCCAACGTACAGAATAGGCAGTATGTGGCGTCTTTGGATAAAAAGTAATAGTGCTTCTTCCAGTGGTTCTTTAAAGAAGAATCACTTATTTTGTGACGCGAAAATCATTATCAAAAATATGTATAGTTCCTTACTTCAGCAAGGATATAAAGCGATGCTGCAGCAAGAGTAACCAGTAACTTGACGAAGGTGCCTTTTAATTCAGTTAGACGAATTGTTGAAAATTCCGTGGAATCAAGAAAAAAGCGTAAAGATTCCGGTATCACAAAAAGTCTAGACGACTGGGAAAAAGATTTGATAAGGCAAAAATCAACATTATGTACGATGAGCAGCGCCAGCGTGTCCTTACAAGCAAAAGTCTGAAACAGCGGCTCATCAATGACGAAACTCACATCAACTGTGGCCTCACTACTCTTTGGCTAGCTCTGTCTGCAATGGAATCCACACGTTTAATAAAATGGCGTTCTGAATATATAACAGCAATAAGAAAATACCGGTCTGAAAATCGGTCAATGCTCTACCTCGACGAGACGTGGTTTGACACGCATGACACCCCTTCCAAAGGATGGTCTGATTCCTCTGATAAGTATAAAACCAAAGCACCATCAAATAAAGGGAAGAGAATCACAATATTACACTCTGGATCAGAAAATGGTTGGATCCCAAATGCTATGTGGCTTCTGCCAAAAATATTAAGGACTCTTGTGTTGATTATCACGAAGATACGACAGCAGAGCTTTTTGAAGATAGGTTTAAAAATTGTCTGTTACCCAACATTCCGCCAAACAGCGTTATAGTATTGGACAACTTAAGCTATCATAGTCGACAATTGCAAAAAAAATTTCTGGCTCAAAGAATACGAAATTGGAGATTCAAAACTTTATGGCTGAAAATGACATATATTTTGAGGAAAATTGTACAAAAAAAGAACTTTTACAGGTGCAACAGTCATTTTCTTAAAAAAAAAACGTATGTTTGCGATACAATTGCAGCAGAATTGGGACATACAGTGTTACGACTACCTCCTTACTACTGGGTGTTCAGTCCCATAGAGCTTATGTGGCACCAACTTAAATCGAGTGTGCGCGGTAAAAATACTTCTCCGACTTAGTGGTAGTGAGGTAGAATTATTTAGGAACTGTATGAATGACATTCCTACCGAGAGTTGGAAAATTTCTGTTAGTCATGTTATAAATGTTGAAAACTCGTAGCTTTCTGTAAAATCAATTGCGCCAATTATAATTAATTTAGATAGGGATAGCGATAGCGACACTGAACTAAATATAGAATGTAACATTTAAATAAATTACTTGTATATCTCCTATATTATCCAAAATTCAAATTTCTCATGTTTGACCCTGTAGCATATTTGCATCTTTTACCTGATGATTTTCTACACATTGAGATTAAATCGAATAGTTTATTGCAGTTAATAAGCCAATACCTTTTACTGTGATAAATACTATACCAAATAATAGAGGCATTTCTATTTTAAAAAAGAGAGGTTATGTCCAAGGCTAGTTAGTTTCAAAATTTACTTTTATATTCATAAATTTTTATTGGAGATAAATAATTTAAATAATACTAATAAAGTGAAACTAGAATATAATGTCTGAAGTACGTACATATTAATTGTAGGAAAAATAAATAGTTTAATCTGTGATATTGATACAGATAAAACTCAAATTTCATACAAAACCATCATAGAAAAAACTAACTGGCAGGTCTGAAAGTTAATTTTTTTTGTTTCGAGGTACACGCTTCCTTTCTATAGAAAAATTGGTAAAATCTTCAACAAAAGCGACTTTAAATATCAATTAAATATACAGATTAACCCAGCTTAATTTTATATACATTTCTGTCAATCATTTCTTCTCGACAACATCCAACTCCTTTAGTTAATTTGTTACATACCAAAATTAGGAAAAAATTCTTTAAACTATCATTACTAAGATCAAACTAATCCTCTTCATACCTCGATGTTTAAAACGGCATAAACAACCCCATCTTTTCTGTGAACCATAATAAATCACAAAAAGTCAAAATTTAAATACGTACTTCCACAAAAATTAAACTTCAACAATGCAGACTTCCCGAAAATATTGACCGCCATCAAAAGTAATAATCTGTTCTTTGTAAGACGTTTAAAAAGGCTTTTGACAATCTTTGACACTTGTTTCAACAGTTCCAATCATCTAAATCTGTTACCTGAATATCTCGACTTGGCGTTTTTAATCTCGACCATCAAGATTTAATTCTCAGAAAATAATAATCGACATGCTTAAAGAACGGAAAGATTCACTATTTAGTGGTTAAAATGCTTAAAAGGTTTAAATGACTGACAGCAGCTTTGTGGAGGAATGGACCTACTACGTACATTTATTTGGTCCTGGAAGTAAAAAAAAATGAGTCACTTGATCTGACAATACAGGGTGCGGCATTAGTGCGAGGAAGTCCAATTACTCATTTGTGGTAAGATATACGAAAAAAAGTTATTAAGGTAAAAGTAGGGCGAATTATAGGACCACACTTTAAAAATATTTTTAAATATACAGGGCCACCCATTGTGATAGGAAGGATCAAACTTATCTTTTTTTAAATGGAACACCCTGTATATTTTTACATTTTTGGATTCCTTACGGTCTTTTCTTTTTGGCAATATAGGGTTTTGTAGTGTTATATAAGGTGTTTCAAGAAATAATTACGTTTTTTTTTAATAATTTCGTCGCGGTAATAACACCCTGTAGAATTGTACAGATTTGACATAAAAAAATCTATTTACCGTTAAATGATTTTTAATATAGTCCTCCATTGTACATAATTATCAACATAGCAAACAATTTAATTTTTCTAACAGGTCGGCTGAAAAGTCCCCGGTCTACCATAGTAAAACACAATATTTTGACAAAATTCATTTTTTTTATTCAACATAGTTGCCTTCAAGGGCGATACAGCGATTATAGCGACCTTCCAACTTTTCGATACCATTTTTGTAGTACTCCTTCGGTTTGTCCTCAAAATAGGCTTCAGTTTCGGCGATTACCTCAGTATCATTCTCTTCAGGTCAGAGAAAAGGAAAAAGTCGCTGGGGGCTAGATCTGGAGAATACGGTGAGTAAGAAAGCAATTCGAAGCCCAATTCATGCAATTTTGCCATCGTTTTCGATGATTTGTGACACGGTGCATTGTCTTGATGAAACAACACTTTTTTCTTTTTCATATGGGGCCGTTTTTTTGCGATTTTGGTCTTCAATCGCTCCAATAATGCACAGTAATAGTCGCTGTTGATTGTTTTTCCCTTTTCCAAATAGTCGATGAACAATATACCGTGTGTATCCCAAAAAACTGAGGCCATAACTTTGCCAGCTGACTGTTGAGTCTTTCCACGCTTTGGTGGCGGTTCACCGGCCGCAGTCCACTCAGCTGACTGTCGATTGGACTCGTGTAGTGATGGAGCCAAGTTTCATCCATAGTCACATATCGACGCAAAAAATCGGGTTTATTACGACTTAACAGCTGCAAACACTGCTCAGAATCATCAATTGCTGTTTTTGGTCGATTGTGAGCACGCGCGGCACCCGTTTCGCACAGAGCTTCTGCATACCCAAATATTCGTGAACGATATGTCCAACACGTTCCTTAGATATCTTTAGAGTGTCAGCTATCTCGATCATATTCACTTTACGGTCACTAAAAATCATTTTGTGGATTTTTTTGATATTTTCGTCGGTAACCACCTCTTTTGGGCGTCCACTGCGTTCACCGTCTTCGGTGCTCATTTCACCACGCTTGAATTTTGCGTACCAGTCAATGATTGTTGATTTTCCTAGCGCAGAGTCCGGAAACTCATTATCAAGCCATACTTTTGCTTCAACTGTATTTTTTCCATTCAAATAACAATATTTAATAAGCACACGAAATTCTTTTTTTCCATCTTTTGAAAATAACAAAAGTTGCTTCACTAAAAATGCAATATCTCACAAACTAATAGTCCGAGAGCTGTCAAATTTTTACACGAATCTTTTGAAGGTTGATACTATTTAAAAATGAAATGGATTTAATTCTAGTGTCGTCATCTATAGGTCAGACCGGGGACTTTTCAGCCGACCTGTTATTTAGAATAGGTCGAAACTGGGAATGATTATTTTCTGGGTTTCCTTAAATGGGACACCCTGTATTTTAATGTTGCAATGAAATAGTCTTTTATGGTACTTTAATATTTTATAAATATTCCCTATATCTAATTGCCTATTAAATCTCTGTTTAAATTTGCACATTCATTTCTAATTCTTTCCTTCATATCTTCTTTAGTTGTAGGTGGTATTTTATACACCTTATCTTTTAAATAGCCCCATAAAAAAAAGTCTAATTTGTTTAACCCTGGAGATCGTGGGGCCACCTTCTGGGTCCTCCCATCCCAATCCATTTCCAGGAAAACTATCATTCAAAGTGATCCACGAAAAAATAGTGTCCGATCACATAATTTCCAAAAATTCCAGCCCAAACATTCAACGACCATCTTGTTTGATTGTTGGTGAGAATGTGGTGTGGATTAGAAGTTGAGTAATAATGAAAATTATGTCTGCTTACATTATACCATTTTTGTGGAAAGTAGCTACATCTCCAAATAAAACGTATTCGAAGAAATATGTATTATTCTGAATTTGTTCCTGTGTCCAACGACAAAATTCTACTCTTTTATTGTAGTCATCCTCATGAAGCTCTTGATGCAATTGTACATGATAAGGATGCATCTTGTTTTTTTTTTTTAAATTCTTCCTACACTACGACCATTAATTTCAAAAGTATTTGCAATGTCCCTCGTACTAATATGCGGATTCTCAGTGGCACTAAGGATTACATTTAATTCATTTTCATTCAAAATTCATTTAAAATTTTTTTTCGTTCAGTTTTCTCGTAGTCTACGTGTCGAGTCAGTTGAAAGTAAACTTTGAAAAGCTTCTTTTCTTGGTTGTCGTCTATCAGGGAATTGCTGCTGATAAATTCGTGTTGCTAGTAGCACATTTTTGTTACACTCTTCTAGCACAAAAACCATGTCAGTTCCTCCTGAGAAAAATTCATGTTAATAATATTAGTAAAACAATGGGAACTACAAAAATAGTGTAATGTCAAACTTTTAAGCAAGTTTAATGTCAAAGTCATAGCCAACTAGGTAGAATATTTTGTTTTTAAATCCTAACTACTTAGGTATTTTAAATATTTCCTCGGCCAACCTAATAAAATTATTGTTTGGCTCAAAAAATCACGAATATAACTCACAAACTAAGGCAATTAGATATAGGGAATATTTATGAAATATTAAAGTACCAAAAAAGACCATATCATTGCAACATTAAAATACAGGGTGTTCCTTTTAAGAAAACCCAGAAAACCCAAGTCTTGACCTATTCTGAATAGAAAAATTTTATTTTTTGCTATGTTGATAATTTTTTACAATGGAGGACTAAGATAAGGTAAGATATTTTTAAAGTGTGATCCTATAAATCCTCCTACTGTTACCTAAATAACTCACCACAAATGAGTAATTGGACTTCCTCGCACTAATGGCACACCCTGTATGTACATTTTTAGTTATATTAAATGTGCAGGCTCTAAATGCACACTTTCAGCGTTAACTGTATATATAACTTTAATTTTTTTGTTGTTTTATGAATTTATGTTGGTTTTTAAAGGTTATCAGTTACATATTTTTAATTTTGATACAAATCGGTAAAGAAATAACTGACATTTAAATGATTTGGTCAATTTTAGCCCGAAACCAACTAATGTGATTGTCATTTTGCACGAATTTAATTAACCAGTGCAGATTTGATGTTATTTTAAATTATTAATATAAAATTTATATTTGCAAATTAATATTAAAAATAAAATAAATAAAATAATATTTCCCGTTGCTCTAAAAATTTCAATAGTGAATAGACGTTAAAAAAGAATATAAATAATCAAAACAAGATTTAATAAAAACAATTCCATTAAATAAAAAACTTACTCAACAAAAAATCTATAGCGGATATATCGATCGTAATTTAAGACAGTTTATCTACCTATCAAGGTCAAATAGAATTATCGTATTTATATATTCAATGTTTTAAATGAACCTAAATAAATGTTAGCAGTCGTACTTTAAGCTCCATCTATCGGTAGGAACAGAAATAACTTGTTACCAGAAAACTGAAATACAATAGGCGTAATTAAAAAATCATAAGTACAAACTTTAAAATAAGGTTTTAAAAAGCGCGTTAAATAATTTAATACAGAGACACACTTTTAATAACATTTTTAATAAGAATTAACTAGTTTTAATACGCAAATTAAACAAGCAGCGACATCTGTTAGCTTAGAAACGAAGATTCATGAAGTAAACTGCACATGAAAATAACGGCTAACAGAAGTAGCTTAAAAATATACTAAGTAATAGATGACTGCAGCAATTTCTTCAGGCGCAAACAAGAAAGAAACAAAATATATGGTTGAAGAATTTAGAATGTGTAAATAAATAATATATTTAGCAATAGGAGAGATTAATATTTGTGTGAAACAATAACATTTGATTTTATAAAACTTATTAAACTAACAGCGCCATCTGTTGTTTTATAAAAGATGAAAACTACAAAAGAAGGTGTGACTTTAAAGATTCCACCTCTTAGAGAGGAGTAACTTAAAAATTTGCTTAGTATTTTGGTAAGCACCAATCAGAAAGAGACAAGAAATATGGTTGGAGGATGTAATCTAATTAAATAAACAATATATTTAATGAAAGGCGGGTTTAAGATCAGTTATAAATTAAACACATCATCATTGGTTTATTTTTTTTTAACTTACAGTTTATCATTTTTAAATTTATGTATTTGTTACGTTGCAAGCGGTTGTTGTAATTATTAATAATCACCAGCCATCGATTCTGAAGTAATCTGAAAACACCCCATCATCCTACCCTAGACCCACGTAACCCCATTATTTGATGGAAAAGAAGAATCCTTCAAACTGAATTTGTCCTCAGGCAAAAACACTTACGGCCGACTTTTTCGCTTTAAGATAACAAGCTTGCGTCTCCGGGCTATCTCTCCAAAAGGAGATGCCCTAGGAGAGGAGGAGATTCTGTCGATAAGCACACACGTCTTGGATTCCTCAATCCATCACCGAGCTCAACACTGATCACGGATTGAGATGTTTAAATTGCATGTAGAATTCCAACATTTTTTTTTCTAGAGATTAGTAAATCTGTGCCTGCGTGGGATGTTTCCCTGGCAAGGGAATATAACAGGCGAGAGAATAAATGTATCTAGATATCTGTTTTTGCAAAAATTAGTAAGTTGAATATATTAATTTAATATCAAAATTTTGTTTTTTATCACAAATATGTAGTATATCTTCCACTATCATAAAACAAATAGCTACATCTAATGGCTATCCAATACATTTGATAAATAAATTAATTAATAAGAAAGAACAAAAGGTGTCACTAGAACTAATATTTCCAAAATAAACTAAAGAAATTAAAAGCTATAAAAGTATTACATATTGTGGAAATATTTCCAATGCAATTTCAAAAATAATATGTTCGGCAACATCAGCATTAATATCATTTAAAACACAAATTAATATTGGAACAAAATTGTTAAATGTGAAAAGAAAATTACCAAAATTAAAAAATCTGGTGTTTACAATATTAATTGTCCAAAATGTAATGCAGTATATATAGGTCAAACACAAAGAAATTTTGAAGTAAGATTTAATGAACCCTTAAGAGCATATAGATTACAACAACCAGATAAGTCAAACTATGCAAAACACGTTCCTGAACATCCACACTCACTCATACACACCAATGACATTCAAATATTACCCACCTGTGATAAAAAACAAAATTTAGATTTCCTCGAAGAACTTGAAATCAAAAGACATCTAGCAGATCAACAATATATAGTAGTTAATGAACAAATAAATCTTGGAAGTTCACCACTATTAAACTGTTTACTTTGATTGAGTCTTCATTTTATACATAGATAAGACGTAATTATAACACAAATATATTAAGTTATTGTAAAGATCAGCAGGATATAGATTTTTCCTGGTTTTTCTATATCATTGCACAGTTATACTGATCTTAGAGGGAAATACATCCAGGATAATCCCTTAGGGCTAATAACATCTAGGCTTTAATATTGTTATGTCTTATTACTGCCTTACTTGGTCTAGCCTTAACTACTTATCAACATCAAGTACCTAGTTACAAACAAACAAAATGTAACTTCAATATGTCAATCTGACGATGCTATTTCGATAGCGAAACGGCTGTCATTACATTTAAAATATTTAACGAATAAATAGTGAAAGTTAATTCAACCTTTTAGTTGTTTATTGTTCTGATTAAGATGAACTTTCACATAGTAAGGTTTAGTACAATAAATTTCATTAACCAAATTAAAACCAATAATATCTAACAAACGGAAATGGTGGATGAAATTTGGAGAATAAGAAAAAAATTAGAAAGATATATTAAAGATATGTCAAAGAAACATTATATAAAAATAAAATAAAATAATGTTACATGGGACCAAAAGAAAGAAGAGAAAGCTAAGAAATCGACGGAAACACGATATAAAAAAACATCTGAAGAAACTGGGACTAGGAGAAGGTGACGATAAAAGTAAATATTAGAACATACTAAGATCACCAGAGAACACTCACCTAGGACTTATTTTTGACTTGGAATAGCCCTCCGATGATCAAGATTAGGAAGCTTAAGTACCTAGGTCACAAATCGGAATGGGAAACGTGATGAACTTTCACAGGTTCTCCTGAGAAGAGTCCCAAGACGAAAGGGATCTGGCAGGAGGAGAAACTATGGACTAAAGAATTCGAGAACTTGGTTTGGTACCACAACGACTGGTCTTTTCAAGACAGCTGCTTCAAAGGTTTAAATTGCCATTATAACCACTCAAAGAAGAAGAATCTTAGGTTAGGTTTTGGGTAAGATTAGACGGTGGTCGTTTAACGTGCCTTCACTGTGGTTATAGTCGTTCTATCAGCCCTATGCATCCGATGAATAAGCTCATCAGTGTGTCTGGCGACACTTCCATGAAGTCCTTGGACTCGAGCTGATGCAGAACAAATCTATTCCTTCTTATTCCCTCAAGCTTCCAGCAGTTACACAAGATATACTCCCCCGTTTCATTCTCAGCCACTCTTTGCCATTACAATTGTTTTTATTAGCCCATTAAGACAAGTGTGCCTAGTCAATAGTTCTGCCTGCTCATAATGAGCAGCTCCTGAGACCTCTTTTTAGAGAGATCTGTCTTAAACCCTCTGGCTCAAACAATTAAGAACGTCTCCTCCTATTTACCCAGTTCGATATTGTTCCTGTGGCTACGCAATTCGCTATACCTAGGAATGGCTCCTGGCCTATAAAACAAAAAGGACTCCTTATAATAAGCCTACATAGATCCAAATATATTTCAAAACTTGAAAAAATCGAACGCCAATCCAAGCAGAACTTGTCCACTACACAGATGGCTCTAAAGCCTAAGAAGGAGCGGGAGCTGGTCTTGATTATTTCATTAAATTCTTTTTCTCGTTGTTCTTCCATCACCTTGTCTCTTTCAATATTCCGTTTTTGTTTACAACTTTATTTTGTTTCTCAACTTCCTTCATGTATATTTCTATTCTTTATATTAAGTCTGTTTATATTTGTATTCTTTCTTATTTGTTCATACCAATTTTGTATGGTTGTTATTATTATTTTATCATTTTGTCCATCCATTTTTGTTTCCTCTTCTCTTTTTTTGCTGGCTTTTTTTCTGTCATTGATATAAGAAAGTTAACTTGTTTCAATAAATTATTTTCTTGGCGTTATTTACCTACAAATATAAAATTCTTAAAAATGGCCACTCTAAATCTTCGATGAACCTTCCATCACTAAATCTATTTTTCTTTGAAGTTTTGTTTATTATTTTCTTTACTCAAGTTTCCAATTAACAGATGTATCACGTAAAATTTTGTGTAGATACTTCATATAAAAGTTTCTCGGTTCTTTTCTTTATACTTTAGTAGTTTTAACGCTCGAACATCTGTTTTAGATCTAAAACTCCTCGACTATTACAGATTTGAAAATTGCTGTAGGGGTTTGTCTATTCTACTATCCGCTTCCTACGTTTCTCGACTTTTTTCTTCTTACTTACTTGTTAAAGGCGGTTTAATCGATCACGAGCTTTTAATTTCATCGCTTATAATTTGTTTTTTATAAGTTAACGTTAGTTTTTTCTTAGTTAAAAATACTTTTTCTCTTGCGACCATCGATAAATGTTTACACCATCTTGGATAGTCGACATACTGTTTGTTAGAAAAATTATTTAATCAACGATAGCGATTCTGTCATTTCATCGTGTGAATCACGATTAACTTCCATAAAGTAAGGGTTAGTACAAGAAAATGTTTTTTAATTGATACAATGTCTTTTTCTTCTGCTTTTTCCGATACAGTTTATTTCTTAAGATTTCTAAGTAATCTTTTAAGATGCACACCATCTATAGTCTATATAGAAAGGACAAGGATTAATAAATCATTCCTTTAAGTAGATTTCATAGACGTACCAAAATAGATTTTAAGAGGGTATACCGTGTTGATGCAAGTGTTGATGATATTGTGGAATTAACGGCTGCTATGTTGTGTGTTGCTAAATCAACAATTTATAGATTACTAAAAGAAAGCAAGAATGGAACTCTTTAACCCCCTAAAACTCCTTCAGGCCGAAAACCAATTGAGATCGATGAGTCATTAAAACAAAGACTAAGGCGTAAAGACCATGGATTTTACTTACGAAAGGAAATCCCAACACTTGACAAAATTATGACATCAGTGCAAGAAGATACGGACTATACAAAATTCTCTAGAATGACATTATGCAAACTTTTGAAAGTTGTGGGTTTCAGATATACAAAACATAATAGAAAATCTCTCTTGATAGATAAACCGGAAATAGTTTTTTGGAAAAGAGACTATTTAAGAAGCATTCGACATGCCAGAGAACAAAATTTGAAAATCTTCTACTTAGACAAAACATGGATAAATGCTGGATATACAGTTTCCAAATCTTGGCAAATTGAAAACATTAAAAGCGGAAGGCAGGCATTCGTGGAAGGTTTGTCGTTAGGTTTGCAGCCACCATCTGGAAAAAGAAAAAGACTTATCATTGTCCATGTTGAAAGTTCTGAAGGTTTTGTTGATGGTGGATTATTAACTTTTATTTCAAAACGCACGGGGGACTATCACGAAGATATGAATGGGGATGTCTTCGAGGAATGGTTTGTTCAAATGTTGGATCTGATTCCAAAAGGGGATGTTATTGTTATGGACAACGCAAGTTACCATTCACGGTTACGAGAAGCATCATTGCCCACAAGTCGTTGGCGTAAAGCAGAGCTTTTGGAGTGGCTTATTTCGAAAAATATTAAGTTTCCAAAAGATCCACCATTGAAAGAACTTTACAGAATTGCAAAAATGAACAAGAATAAATACAAAACCTACATTGTAGAAGAAATGGCTTCTCGTGGTATATCAGTTCTTCGACTTCCCCCTTATCATTGTGAACTTAATCCCATAGAATAAATATGGACTCAGGTAAAGGGGGAAGTTGGAAAAAAAATAGTACTTTTAAAATAAACGATGTTGTGAAATTGTTTGAGAGTGCTGTAAGTCATGTTAGTAAGGAAAATTGGACAAACTGTATCGAGCAGGTTATCAAAGTAGAGGCAAATATGTGGAAAATTGACAATATTTGTGATGATTTAATCGACCCTATTATTATTAATGTCAACAACGATTCTTCCTCTTCCGAGTCGGATATAGAATAAAATGTGAGTAATAAATGTATTCCAATAATTATTTCTTTTCATTTTTTATTATATTATAATTTAAAACGTATTTTTTTCCCAAAATACACACCACTGCATTGCGTTATTGCTTATCTGCTAATCCTTTAACAATGAAGAAAACCCTGAACTTTGCTACAACTGAAACAAATACGGGGTCGATCTACCTGGTTTTTTGATTTACGGAAGAAATGTAATTTAAAGTAAGAGATTTATCAAACATTTCATGGTGCTCCCTGTAAAGGTTTTGCATACTTAATTAGGGTTTATTACTCCTCGTACTTTTTGTACAGACTATACAGTTAAAGAATTCCTTTGGGTCTAAATGGTTTTTTATGGTTTTTCAGTTCCTCTTCCATTCTGCAGCACCACTCATCTGGCACCACTTTTATAAAGGCGACCTTCTCGTTTTTTTCGTGGCGACTCCAATTTGGACAATCAGATCTGCATGGCTTTCTTGAAAGTGCATCGGCAGCAGATTTCTTTTTTCTCTGAACAGGAGTTTTTCACATGACCTAGCTCTCTACAATTCTAGCAACTTATGGGGCGCCATCTTCTAGTAGGTAATATAATTCCATTACTCTTTCCACTATTCCATCGACGTCATTGCCAGCAACTCCCCTTGATGCTTCTGTTTCCGCTTCGAATTTGAGTACAATGGTTAAAGTAACAAGGTCTTTCGGTTACGTTATTCGCACAGCCCATTGTACTTTCTGATCCATAAGTCCCTCGGTAAGGATTTCGACTGGCAGACATTCTAGGTTGGATAGGCAACTTCCGCCTCGATTTCCTGGATAGTCCATCTTTTCATCTAAGGATGAATATTGCGAGTTAGAAGCAACACCTCAATTTCCTTGCTCTCAAGTAGTGTCGCTGGAGAAATAGCTGGACAACTCTTCCCGCATTTAATGGTATAGTTCTTTTTGTTTCTTTATCTGCTCCTCTGGGGTTTGGATCAATGGCAGAAAGTGATATTTTTGGAGAAAACCAGGAATGGTTTAGTGTCGGACGATCGTCGGGTACATGTCTGGCGAGTTCCAGAACGTCAATCTAGATCCACTAATTACCAAGAAGTTGCCCCATTTCAAGGTGTTAGTGCAATGTTTTGGGGAGGTACAATATGGAATGTTCGCACACCTCTTACTTTGATCCCTGCAACATGACTGGTCAAGTATACATCGATCCGTTTATGTAGAGGTGCTGTAGGGCAACATTTCTTGTTTATCGACGACAACGCTCCATCACATCGCGCCCAACGGGTTGTTGAGTTTAAGGAAACTGAGGATATTGCTGGTTTGCAGTGGCTACCAAAGTCTCCAGACCTAAATCCTATCGAACATTAATGGGATATGTTATAAAAAGAAGAGTTCGTAGTATTTGCATAGCCTATTCATTCACGGTTTCTAAATCCAAATCTTACAGCTTTCTTCAGAGCTCCGCCTCCAATAGTTCACTAATCTTCTTTCCAGGCATTCTTAAATCTCCACCCCACACTTCACAACGTTGTTATAGTTTTCAAATTGTTACCCTTTACACAATTACTTATTCAAAACCATTTGTTGTGTTTATTTGTCGTTACACTTTTCAAAAATATCTTTTAGTGTTAAATTATGACTGTTCCCTTTATTGTATAGCCTTATTGGTAGGCAAACGTAATTATTTCAGTTTCGTTCGCATTCATATCATTAATTGAGCGGCTGACACGTTATTCCGACGTGAATAGCACCCTACGCTTAGTAATTTAATGCAAATATGTACAAATTTAAATTAAATCTCGACCCATCGACTTCTTTGTTTCAACTCAAATACCTACACGACTCTAAACACGGATCGCATGAATAGAGAAATCTCCGCGTCTGACGAAATTCACTTTCCCGGTACCGGTATTGTCATAAATAGAGTTGCGCCCCATTCAGTAATGAATATATGTCCGAGGGGCATCACGTAGAACGCCATAATGAATATCAAATGCACATACCTTCACAAATTTGATTCATACAATGTCCCTTTAGTCTACAAGCAATAATTTATAAACAACATGTTCGGAATATTGATTTACGTTCACTACACATTTGTACACGTTGATCGATACTCTTTTGCAAAACGTACCTACTAAATGATGCAATATCGGCTTAAGTTTATTTCAAACATTAATTACAACCTGCAAATTATCGGGATGTAAATAATTAGTAATAATCCTTGTTTACAGTGCATCTGTTATACCTGAAATTGTTTATTTATCTGGATTTACTATTATTCTATTATAAATCAATGCTTTGGTGCAGGTTATTTTTAGAAAAAAACTTAAAAAAGGTTTAATAAATCCTATATTGTTTATTCCGTGTTCTTGGGAATTTATGTCCGCAAATTGAATTAAAAATACGTATTCACAGAACAAAAACCCTGAAAAACAATTCTTATCACTTCCCTATATCCCTAATATATCTGAAAGTTTGAGGTTTACAATATTGAAATTGCTCACAAAGCTTGCAACTTATTAAATAACTGTTTTTCAAAATTAAAATAAAAAAAAATAAAGACAAACAAAGCCATGTTATTTATGAAATCCCTTGCCAAGACTGTGACAAGTTGTATATAGGTCAAACCAGTCAACTCCTAAAGACAGATTAAAAAGTCACAAATATGATAAAAAAAACAAAACAACAAATCATATGATGGAAAAGAGGCACCCGTTGTATTTTGATAACACAAAAATTCTTAAAAAAGAAAACCACACAAATACATGAAATGCTCGAAATACAAAAAAAAAACTGTGAGTTCCCAAGCTGACACTCAAAAATTAAGTAAAAGTTATTACAACTTGATAAACAATGTAACCAAAATATGACGTTGGTCGCCAATTTGTAACCATATTATGACGTTGGGCGTCAATTTGTGATATGATTTAAATTATATACCAAAAGAAAAAATGTAATTTACAATAAAACAACCATTAATCTTAATTTCGTCTTTAATTAGTTGTAAAAGATATTTCAATAATTAACAATATTTATAAATGTTTATCACAGCAAAAATTATGATAGTTAAATACGTCGGCTAGGGGTGACTAAGTTCATTAGCTCTGACTATAGTACAATATTTGTTTCTTTAAGAAATTATAAGGGCGCCACTGAAATCTTTTTATTTTTTATGATACTACTGAAGAAAGTTGTTTTAAGCTGAGTTATTTAAATAAGTATCATAAGATGACAGAAATATGTCAGAAAAACTGTCTATGAAGTAAAAAAAATGAAAATGTACCAACAGATAAAAGATAAATAGATTTCCTTGGTGCTAAAATGAATGAAGTTGAGAATACGTTACAAAAAAAAAATAATCCGCAAACAGTTCTTTATAAAAACTTATTCTAATACAGTTGACGATAGGACAATGATTTTGATATTACGTTTAAGAAATAAAGAAAAACGATACAGCTGTTTAATATTATAAATGCATTTAGTTACGTTGGTCGACTTATCTTTTTTTTACATCTGCGATCCATTGGTTGATCCAGGAGAGGGCTGGTCCAGTGAAGGGTTGGTCTGGTGAACAGCCCACCAATGTAGAACCAATCAGCGGTAATTCGGTAGTAACTCAGTAATGTCTTTGAAATTGGGATTGTTTTTGAAATTGAAATTTGTAATGTCTTTGGTATTTTATATTCCACTGCTGTGAAAAATTGTCAGCATCAGCCACGTGTTCGTTTATTTTTTTCCGTACAAAAAGTACAAAACAGCGTATTCAGAAATCTACATTTACCATTAGGATACATTACAGAAAATACAGTAATAACAAAAGATACATTAATATAACAATTAGAATTCCAAAAATGTACTTAACTCGCCATTTTGTATTTTTTTTATAAAAAAATTTACAATTATTACTTTTAAATTGCCCTCAAAATATACTTGAAATAATTATAAATGTGAAAATTCTCCTCTGATTATATAGTACTGTCAAGATTTATAGAAATTATATTTGAAATCTTTTACCAAAAATATAAATCAAGAAACATACCTGTGTGTAACACCAATGACAATAAGAGAATGAATCGTGGCATTGAAGGGATTGGACTATGCCACATTAAGGATCGTGTATAATGTTGGAATTACTGACAGGTATCGTTTTTAATAATTAACATGTTAAAAACTCTATACAATAGATGGTGTTAGCGTTAGCCATATAATTAATTTAAAAATACTACGTTTTTAGTTAACATATTATGTTACAACAAAGAACAATAAAACACCATGTATAAAATGAAAAATATAAAAACAAATAATTTGTTTTATCAAAAAGTTTTTACTGGCACTAAAATAAACCATTCAATCATCAAGATTTTAGTTAGCTGTTATTTTAAAAATGTGTACTGTTAAATTGTATAAGTGTTATTAATAAATGTTCAAAAATGTTTTTAAACCTAGAATCCCAGAACATAAATATGGTAAGTTTTATAGAATTGTAACAAATGTTTGTTTATTGTGAATTGGTTTCTATTGTAGATATTTTAATTTCTGATGAAGACCATTATGTAAGGTCGAAACGTCAATAAATTATAATGTGAATACGTATTTTTAATTCAATTTGTGGACATAAATTCCCAAAAACACGGAATAAACAATATAAATATTTAAATATCCAAAAATACTGATTAATAAAAAAATAAATCCTATATATTATATAAATAGAGATAAAGAGAAAATTGAAAACTGTCGACCAATATTATTAATCTCAAATACCTATAAGGAAAATTATAGAGAAAGTTATCAAAACCAGATTATGCTCATTCGTAAGGAAATACAATATTTTTTCCGTCAATCAATATGGATTTAAAGAAGGTTAATATAATGGATCAGAATATTCCGGTTATAAGTATTTCTGTAGATCTATCTTATTTATTTAATGCTCTTAAATTGATTTATGGTGTCATCCTGTTGTTTAGCACGTCAGTAATACATTAATAACTAATAAAATTTCAAAAACAACTCATGAATGAAAATTGCCAATTATAAAGATCTTTGTTTCCAAACCCATCCCTCCCAGAATGCATTCCTCAAGGAGCAATACATTCCGGGAAGAACTTCCAATGGAGGCCTCAGTCCTCGGTCCTTTGCACCCTCGGAAGAGTGTGTGTTTTTCGCTGCCTCTAGAAATTTAACCCTTAGTCGAAGAACTGTGTCCAAAAGCAACCTTAGAGAGTAGACCCACTTGTTATCGCTGTCCTCACTTAAGATCATTCTTCTAAAATCACACTTCCCGGGATGTGTACCTATCACGGAGTAAGGGCACATATGTTCGGGGGCATTCCGTAGAAGAGCATCCAGGGATAGCTGGGCCCTTGGCAACAAAATCTTGAACAGAACCAAACTTGCATGGGCTATAAAATCCTTTCACCCATACAAAGCTGCGGGACCAGATGGTATCTTCCCAGCACTGTTGCAACAGGGCAAGGAAATCATCGAGGGATCAATTTGTCGACTACTCAGGGCCAGCTTAGCACTGAACTATATCCCAGAGAACTGGAGGCCTGGAAGAGTAGTCTTCATACCGAAGCCTGGCAAGGCCACGTATGCTGAGACGGGCTCCTTCAGACCTATCAGCCTGACCTCCTTTTTTATTAAAACTTTAGAAAAACTAGTGAACAGGTAAATGGAGGGTAAAATCTCTGCATCGAAACCAGTTTGCGTATAAGTGTGGGGTGTCCTGCGAAGTCGCGGTACACAAGCTGCTCCTGAAAGCGGAGCAGGCACTCTTAAATAAAGAGATAGCCCTAGGTACGTTTCTGGATATTGAAGGGGCATTTAATGTTGCCTAGAAGGAATGTTGTCCGCAAGGAGGGGTGCTATCTCCTTTTCTGTGGAACCTGGTGGTGGACGAGCTCCTGTGTAGACTCAATGACGAGGGTATCTATGCCCAAGCCTTTGCTGATGATGTCAGCACAGTTGTAAACGGTAAATTCGGGGCCACTGTGTCCGAGAGAATTCAGATGGCACTGAGGATTACCGAAAAATAGTGCAGACAAGAGGGACTGTCAACTAATCCGGTAAAAACCTCCGTGATAGCGTTCACCCACAGAAGGAACTGGACCTGAGGTAATATCGTATGTGTATATCTAGGGTTAATCCTAGATAGGAAACTTACCCTTTCCAAACACATTAGAGACATAACAGATAAAGGCCTAAGAGCTCTCTGGGCATGCAGAAGAGCTATGGGTAATACGTGGGGGCTTAAACCTAGTACGATGCACTGGCTTTATACTAGGGTAGTGGCCTATTATTCTGTTGTGAGGTGACGAAATGCTCAGTAGCATCTAGACAACTAGGCAGGGTACAGAGAGGTAACTTCGCCGAATGGTATGACGCATTGTCCAACACTACAACATTCTTTGATCCGTTTTTCGGCAAATTAGGGATCAATTGATCTTTAAACCAGGCCTCAAAGCCTTCTGCGTCCATTTCGTCGTGGTAATCGTCTGCACCTTTCTTTTTTTTTTCTGCACCCTCAAGAAAACCGTCTTTCCTGTCTGAAGAAGAACAAATCTCGGTCCTCGTTGACTTGGAGCCTTCAGTCCTGTTGTCAGTCCTTTGACAAATGCATCTCGGGCATTTTTTATGGTAGTGTCTTTCCATTCAAAATTTACACATTAATCCATGACTCGTCCAGATATATTACGTTATATCCTTCTTCGCGAAACTTCTTCACAGATCTTAAATATTTGTGCCTCCAGGCGATTATATCAGCTCTTTCTATTAGAATCGAGTCTCTTCCTCTCTTTCCATAAACAAACCCCATATCGTTAAGCAAGCGTCTTAGCGTAGGTACTTTTAGAAAAATTTGGTACATTTTCGTCTGAATTTATTTTAGCAAGAACTTTTGCCAGTGTTGGTGGAATATTTTCGGAGTAGAATTCATGCACAGCTTTTCGTATTTGCGATTGGATACCTTCATCGTAGGTGATCAGTCTTGAATTCGACTGGCTGCTGTTCCGTCTTTTCAGATTATACACTGTTCTCACACTAAGGCCAGTCATTTCAGAAATCAGTTCTATTTTCGCTGTCACACTTTTGTCATCTTTTGTATTCAAGGTATACATTAAAATATTCAATAAAAGCCTCTTGGTTTGACGATGAAGATTTTCACCTTGTTTAAATTTTTCAAACAGTGCTGCTAACTGCATGGCTGTTGTTTCAATAATGCCCTTTCGTTTATCAGCAGAAACAGATAGGTACCTGCTTATCTTATTACTTACCTGTACATTTACTTACCTCTACATTCCAGGAATATTACATAACGGTTTACAAGGATCAAGGGATCATACAGGTAAAAATAATTAGCATCTTTGTAATTAAATAATATTTTCACTGGCAATAGGATTAGGATTTGTCTAAAAGATTTAGTAGAGACCTAAATAATCCATCAAGTGATCAGGTATATACTGATTACAATCTACATAAATAGATTTGAATTCCATTTTTTAATAATATTTATTATATAGAATACATCTGTTTTGCAAAATTCATAATAAAACGTTTCTACGAAAATAAATTGGCTGAGTTAATTGTGGTTCAAGCCTTAACCAAAGCGGCAACAGTGTTGAATATTCGCCCATAAGATTTACATTGGCCTATGCCGGCCACGCTGCATAATAACTGTGACCCGCTCTATAGAAAACAATTTTTGTACTCCCTCAAAAATTGATATATAATTTCACTAAAACAGATGCCGAAATTATGTGTATCTGTTTAATTCTTTTGTCGGACTTTTTGGTTAAATTAGTTTTCGTATCTTATTCTTTTTTATTGTCCTCAAAATTTAATTTTTAATAATTTTTTATGCAATATTTTTTTACAGGCTCCTGATGATCTTCTAGACCTAAACTAGTCGCTATTCTGCAACATTTTTTATTAAAGATATGTAGTTTGACTTTTTATATTTCATTCAATCTTTCTAATAGGAATTAATTTAGTAACAATTTGAAATCCGATTTCCTTTAATAAGAACCTTGTTTATTCTTCAGTAACAAAGTTGGGTCTTTAATTCTAGTTTCCCCAGGTAGAAATTTCCTCCAGAGGTGAAACTTTTCCAATCCTCATCGAAGTAGTAATTAACTAAAAAGGTTTACTGATACAAGGATTTAATCGTAAGGATGTTGGTCGTTTCAATGGACATCCTCTTTTGTCCTGTTCCGAAGATTAGATGGACATTGTTACATGTTTTACATTAGAGTGCGTTCTCGCTTTGATCTTTTTTAACATTATTTGCTAAATGAAAAAGTTTTACTTCAGATAATTGCACAAAAAATTCAATCCAGTTACCAAATCTAATCTAATTTGTTAATTTTATGCGGGAATTAAACCACAATCACTTTTATGATTTTATTTCGACGTTTGAGAGAATCAATAATATTTTGATTTAAAAATCCATAAGCCATGGTTTTTCAACAAGAAGGCGCAACAAGTCATACAGCCTAATGCTCCATAAGTTTACTCCGTGAATATTTTCTCGTCTTAACAACTTAATTAAACAATTTTGATAGTAATATTTTTTAATCCACCTACTACCCCAATTCATGAATATATAAGTTACAGAAGAGTGGTTGAAGTTTGAAGGGTAGTTTATGAAATTGAGCAAACAGTGTTCTCCCGAGTTAGACTTAATAAATATCATGAATTGTTTATTAGTTAATCAAACCCACCCTGAATTCTGTAGCCAACGTACGTCAATATACCGCTACAAAACAATATGTGAAATATTATTGGTAAATATGAAAAATTCGATTTTTAATTTCGTCAATAGTTGGGGACATTATAATGAACCCTAAATTGAAAATAATTATATTATATTAAGAATATTTTTGGGTTAAACACAATAGATACCAAGTTAAGATTTGGAAATTTTGTTCTACTAATTTTAAACTTTATTGTTAATTTGAACTGTCAATCTTGTCAAAAACTTTTAAAAAATTGTAATAATTTGTTAATTTGAGTATCTCTTATTAGGATCCAAACAATTGTGAATCGTTTTGATTTTGAATTGCCTAAAAAACATTTGGAATAATAACAATATGATACAAGCATAATTCAATCGAAAAAAAGGAAAGCAAGGCGTTTTTGATACAGCTCAAACCGTAACGAAAGTGCAAAATTCAAAGACCCTTCTTTAGTTGGAAGTCAGTAGACAAACATATCGCACCCAGGCAAGAAAAGAGTCATAACACACATTGTGTACAAAATGACATAAACACAGCATTAAATAGCGCGCACTTCATTTGTTCGGCTGAATTAACGTCATTATTATGTAGCGCATGGTTACCGCTAGATGGTACTAAGTACTCTTTTTTACAGAGCCATTTCGCTCTGATCACCGGCGTGAACAGTGTCACATTTGTGTTAGTACGGGGTAGTTTTGTATTGTGCCGCCTGAAAAGTGTTTTATTGTGTGATGTGACTTTTTATCGGTAAGTTTTACGTTAAAGAATTAGTTTTTTCACAAAAAAGGCGACACAATCTATGTTATGACTGTTTTGTTAACGAAAAAGCTTTGTAGATAAAGCCACGTCATATAAAAAAAGTCATAACCTGTAAAAGCTCTCTTTTTTCGACTATTTTTGATATATATTCGTGTATTATGGAATATTATAAAGACGCAATACATGTAATGTCTTTTTTTTGTATAAAATTGAACTAAAACAATATTATACAATATTGTACTTTGTTTATGTATTTAAATATTATTCTGATTAAATTTATATTATGACATTTTCTTTTAAAATAAATAGGTTCAACATGAATAAAAATGGTCGAGCAGCATTGATAGTACAACTGACTAACGAGAGGTGTAACGGTTAAACGGAGTTCACTAATTTTGTCGGAACAAGAGCTTCAAACCCAACCTTGCGCAAATACTGGTGCATCAGAAAATTTGGTTGTGACTTCTTCTACGTCTAAGAATATTCCACAGCGCAATAGGTCCATGTCTTCTGATTCTTCTTCATCGACTTCCTCGTCGAATAGTAGTAGCTGAAACAGCAGCAATGTCGGCAGCAAAAATGCCGTTTCCAAACCTAGCTCACCTAATACCCGCTGTGGTTCTAATTATGCTGAATTACCCTCTCTGCAACTATATAATCAAGAAAGTAACGTACTTCACAATAATGTTTCTGAGCAAATCTTGAGTCCAATACCACGAATGGAATCTCACTACATAAGAAAAAATTCATCAAGTGAAAGTTACTGTGATGTCTATAGAGATTATAAAATCTTCTGTGAATCTAATAACGTGCCCTTTGCCAAAGAAACATTGTACTCAAGAATATTTAATGGTGAATTTAATAGCAGCTTTTTCAAGCCGAAAAAAGACAGGTGTGAACTTTGTGTACGTTATGAGAATGCTCTGGGTGATACAAAGAAAGATATAGAAATTCAGTATCTTAAACACATGAAAGAAAAGCATCTTTCTCGGCTTGAAAAAGACGCTGATAAAAAAAAGCTCAGGTCCAAATAAAATTATTGCAATTTATGATTTGAAAGCAGTCCTGCATCTTCCACAAGGCAATACCTCTATTTTTTATTATAAATCAAAACTCAATACCTTCAATTTTACAGTGTCTCATATCGGTGACGATAAAAACGATTGTTTCTATTGGTATGAAGGTGAAGCAAACCGCGGAGCTGATGAAATTGGATCTTCTGTATTTAAGTTTATTGAAAGTAGTGTGGTAAATTACAATGGACCAGTGTGATTGATAATAAGCCAAAGCTAGTAATTTACATTAATTTTGTTTGTTTATTATATTTTGATAAGAAGTTTATAATTTGTTTACGTTTCCTTTATTTTTTATTGATATTAAATACTTTTGTAATACAAGTAATGGTGTATTATTTAAAAAAATTACAGACGTTTCAATCGAAAAAAGAGTCATAATATACATCTTATCAAAATTTTCTTAAAAGTTAGTTTGAAAAAACCACGATTTTGCTGTTGAATTTTATATTTTATAATAAACATATAAATAACCTATTTACACGCAAAATTTCACTAATCTGACTATAATAGTTTTTAAATTATTGACGTTTGTCTGAACAAAAAATTATAAAAGTAGCAATTTCTCGAAACAGGTATTTTTGTATTGTGACACTTTTCTTGCCGGGGTGCGATATATAGAGAAAATGGGTCGATGCATCTTCTCATGGGTCTATAAAGACTGCGAAGATATTCAAAATACCACTTTTATTTGTTATTTTTGTGAAGAAGGGATTTTTTGGATGGTGTCTCGAAATATGTTTGGTGTCTCAAATTTGGACATTATTATGTTTCGAATTAGGAAGCCTCTTTTTGTTTACTAGATTACACGAACCATGTTCTTGCAAACGCAATATTTTGAATAAGTACAGGTTTATTTTAGTTTTTGTAATAAAATTTTTGGGTTCCTTATCCCTACCTAAATTCTAATTAAATTTGTTTAAATTGTATCCTGTTTTTTATAGTTTTAAATAATTTTTTTTAATATAAGTAAACTTATGTTCATTTGTACGATCCAAATAACATTCTCCAGAAATTTTTCTTTCTGATGATGATGGTTTATTTTAAAATTTTGGTTTTTGTAATGTATTTGCTTTATGATTTAAATATAATTATTTTTAAATTGAAAAGGTAATCCATTTCTCAAATGTGGATGATACAGATATAGATGAGTAGCAATAAAGTTCAAAGTCAATCCACAATTTTAATAATCAAGCTAATAACTGTAGTAAAAAGTTAAAAGTTACTTCATAACTCTCTTATTCATCGATGTTTAATTTTCAAAATCCCATAAATGAATATGCAATTTCTGCAATCTACACATATAGCCTAGCCTGATGACGGTTCAAGAACCGAAACATGTCGCATTTACAGTTATAAGCTTTATTATTAAAATTGTGGATTGACTTTGAGTTTTATTGCTACTGTATATAATTATTATTGTTATTAGGATAAAACTTCAGGAATTTTTCATTCAGATTCTTTAAATCAGATTTTATAACGAGCTATGTTAATTTTTGCAAATATGTTGGTTGGTTTAATAACATTTTATTAATTTATTTAAATTAAAATCCAGGTAATCCTAAATTTGATTTAATTCTCATTTTCACAACAACCGAGCATTAGTTTATGTTTATTTTAAAATTTTCATTACTTCCAACGTAATTTTCGTATTATTATATGTTCTAGACACACCTGCCATACAATTTTTAATTTATCTACATTTTTATCGTTGTATATAAAAAAATAATCCTTTATCGATACTGCATTCGACGCCATCAGACTAATATTTTTCTTTATCCTTTACCAAAATGGAAGAATTATTATTGACTGGATTAAACTTATGCCGTGTTCCTCTTCCAAAGAAATCTCCAGATTCAAGATTAGTGTTTCCTTTCATCTGGAATATCCAGAGAAATTTTTACCGAAATGCGAGTACCCTTATACCTTCAGCATTGGAACTTACCCTGGTTATTAGATCAAACCAAGCATCTTTGTATCTGCATTACTTACATGATCAAAGAATGTTCCTATTGAACATGATATCAGCGGCGAACGGAATTATTTTTCTGCGGGGATATAAATATTATTTTCAGATTGTGTATCTTATATAAACGGTAACAAAAAATTCCAAAAATATCATGCAGCAGTGAATAAGTTAAAAATAAAATAGGAACAATCCGGTAACCAAACAAATGCAGAAATAATGAACAGAAAGAATGAAAAATCGTTTTATAAAAAAAATGAAGCTTAAATATCTTAACTATAACATATATGACATAATAATCTCCTTTTTTTTGCAAAAAACCCTGATTTTTAGTCTTGTTCTGAATCTAGCAACAGATCCATCAGAATTAGAAATTACTTTCTTACTATGTGGTAAATCAACAAGATTTCATGTTTCATTTTCTTCTTATGAATTCCATTGTTTCAACCCACTGCATTATTTCTAGCAAGACGGTGTTTTTTCCAAAACATCCGTTGCCTCACTCATAATAAACATAATTCCCTAAGTTTTCTGATCCAAACTGCGTCTTACATGTTTAGGATCAAATATAGACAGCATTAGGTGCACACGAGTCACAGGCTGAAACTATTCAGTAGTTCTGTATCTGTAATTCTGGAAGGGTGGGTCGCCCTATAGCACTTAGGCCATATTTGGCTCATTGTGCGTCCTTCTGAGATTGAGCCTAACCTATTGGCTCGTCAACCATCCTACCTGTTTAAAGTAGGTGATAACGTCGCCTCAATTTGGCATGTGTTTGCCAGTTCTCGCCGAATACAGGACGTTCTCAACTGTCTCATCCCCAACCGCAGGTCCTTTCTGGTCATAGCCACGTTTTTCTTGGCTGCTTTGCTGTTTGGATATTTCAGAAGTTCCTTGGATAGTATGCAATCTTATTCTTCGTCCCTTCTTCCCCTGAATTTGTCAAGGGAGCGTTTCTTTACTAGGTCAACCACCGCTGATGCCGGCAAGCTGAGAAGACTTCAGTAGTTATTAAGAAACCTATTGCCATAACTTTAGATGTGAGATATTCTTGTGTATACCAGATATTGCCAAGTAGTTATAGAAATATCCTTCTAGAGAGATTTCCCATGTCCCAGGAAAGCTTACTTTGTTATTTTTTTCTAGACGTATTAGATCTTGAAGGCAATTCTAAAATAACTTAAAGAATAATAAAAAACTCTTCGTTTTAACAAAACTTCCAATATTTATTTAAAAAATTGCTTTTTTAACTTTAATGACAGCCGTTTCGCTAGACTTAGCATCGTCAGATTGACATATTGAAGTTACAAAAGCAATTCTCACAATTTTTCAAGCTGAGATTTTTGCAATAAAGTTGTGTCGGCAGGAAATGCTGAGCAGCTTTAAAGTCTGTGGAATCAAATCTAATATCAAGTTATTTTGGTTAAATTGATTGTACTAACCCTTACTTTTGTAAATCAATATGACGATGCTAAGTCTAGCGAAACGGCTGTCATTAAAGTTAAAAAAGCAATTTTTTAAATAAATATTGAAAGTTTTATTAAAACGGGGAGTTTTTTATTATTCTTAATAAGATGGACTTCCAAAAAATAAGGGTTAGTACAATCAATTTAACCAAAATAACTTGATATTAGATTTGATTCCACAGACTTTAAAGCTGCTCAGCATTTCCTGCAGAAACAACTTTATTGCAAAAATCTCAGCTTGGAAAACTGTGGTTAGGTCCAATTTTTTATTGAAATTAAATATCTTAATTTTGTATGAAGTTTTTGCGTTTATAGCTTTTTTATAACAATGGTATGCAGTCATCTTAATTTATTTTATAATAGAGCCTTTTTTTAAATACACTCAAGTTATTAAATTATTTTTAAAGCATTTTTTGATCCATTTAAAAAACAGTTTTTTATTAAATTAGGTCTGAAATATCTAGATAGAAACTTTAGGGAATAACGAAATGTACAAAAATAACATTTTTACATTCAGTTTTTACACATTTAGGAGAGTTCACGTCAATATAACTCAAGTGTAAATATTTAATAAACCCCATTTATTATTTTAACATTATTAAATGAGCATCAAAAAAAAATCTGGGAAAAAATACAACGCGAATGTCTTACTGTAATAAATTTTTTATACCGAGACGTCTGTTCGGAATCGAGAGTCTGTTAGAAAAAGTTTGGAAACTAAAATCTTTTCTTCGTTATTTGAAAAAGGTAGTAGCTTGATCTTTTTATTGTTTTTTTCTCCTTCGAGGGCAAAACTTTAATGCGACAGAAACGTATCAGGAGAAGAACAAAAAAAACACACTTTTGACTTAATTTGTAGGGCATTACGGCGACCAGATCATTTCGTACTTCTTATCGGGAGCGCTTCTACTCTTATCCACCACATTGCAATCCCAAAAACTCATCCTATAAATGCATTTTTTGTTGTATTACCTCAAAAAAATTAAACTTGTACATTTAAATATTCTTCTCTAGTCTTTGGTTAGGAAAAAGAAATTTTATTTTTGGGTTTATAAAAACTGTACTTTATTAATTCCTTTTTTTTTACAAATTCGGTTAAAACCAATAAAAAGCGTCCGCATTAGAGTAAAAGCAACTTTTGGATTTTTACCAACGATATCGGCGATAAAGCTAATGGTGTTATTTTAAAAGCAAATGACTTGGCACTGTTCAACCTGTCGATAGATTATAAAATTTATTAGAATAGTTTCAGTAAGGAATTGTATTAGTTCCACAACTTTAAATTGGAGTTCAAATAAAATAGCTTTATCAATTATTCTTTTGTAAAAATACAAAACGTTGCGATGAGTTTATCAACCTTTTATCATTAACATTATTGCGGTGGTTTATAATTTATAATATGTAAGGGGCTAAATTTTAAAATAAGATAAAACATTAGATTTTTAGGGGATTGCAACGTTATTTATTAAAAATAATGCTGGATAGTTTCAATAATAAATACCTAGCATTATTTATTAAAAATAATAATTGTTGGAAAATGCTAGTTTTTATTTATTTTTCTGACACTTTATATTTTATTTTAAGAAATTAGTTGTCAATAATTGTCATTTTTAAATTTTTGCCAAGCATCGTTCCCAACTTTCAAATTAAATGTTCCATTCAATAAATCAATATAAAATACTTAAATTTGTTTACCTAAAGTTGGTAGCCGTGATTGACAAGTCGCGTCGTTGCCGTTGTCACCGATTAGTATATTTAGTCCCCGAATACGGAACTATGAATAGAATGGCAAGAACCTAGTTACTGTCTAGATACGTATGCGACATAGAGTAGCAGCGGTTGTGTTAAAAAGTATTGTCGATAATACAGATTCCTTAAATTTATATCCAGTGCCATCTATCTGTCAATAAGAAGTACTCTGCGATAAAATAGACAGCTACATTTCAACGAAACAAAAGTAAATATATATGTTTACAATCAAAAAATGATCATTTATTTATTTATTTTGCTTAAAATACAAGTCATGTTTCAAAAGATTATTTCTCAAACACTTGAAAATATGAGGGACATCAAATATGGGAATAATTTCTTGGTCATTGATCACAAAACCAAAATTTCTATTCTCTTTTTTTCTTTTTAAGTATTCCTCCTTCGTTTCACTCATTAGAAGTCTAATAGCTCCGACATTATTTTCACTTTCGTCACAAACTGTCGATACTACCTTCAAACCTATGCTTTGACATTTGCAGATTAGAACCTTCAGCAAATTTTTTAATGCCATGGATTTATGAGGTCCTTTACTAAATGTAAAAGCTAATGGTTGCTTTCACTGTTTATACAGTCCTTTTAGGACTAAAACTTTACAGTTACTAGAAAAATGTTCCTCACAAAATACATATTTTTTATAAATGTCTTCAACTGACAAGTCTTTATAATTTAAAGACTGTATCTTTAAAATCCACTCACTAAACACACTTGGTTCATTTTTTGGAAAACGATGAATTTTGCCTTCACGATGTCTACATGTAGGTACACAACATTTTCTTTTAGATAAGGGGGGTTGATAGTTTGAATCCATTTTAGGGACAGAATTATTTGGAAGCACAAAAAGAAACGTCGGCATAAAAAAGAGTAACTAATATCGATGTATTAAATACAAGTGGAGCTTCCTAATATCGCTGTAAAACGGGTTAGATTTTTAAGGAACTACATTAAAGAAAAAGAAGCAGGTCTATTTAAATTTGTTTTTATTGATGAAATATGGATATTTCAAAATGGTAGCATAAACCGTTAATGGTAAAATAATGATAATAAGAGTGTTAAAACGACTAATGTTGATGGTAAAAGGTAAACTCTCCGGTTATTTTAGTATAATTAATAGTATATGTCTCTGTGCCTATTTACATGGTAATTTTAAATGTTTCTGTTCAACAATAAGTTTTATTTTTCGTAGATATATAATACTCCATGCTGGGAATGAAAATGGGTTTATTGACGATGCGAAAGCAATATTTGCCTCAAAAACCAAATTTAACGATTACCATGGTGAAATGAATCAGGATAATTTTTTAAAGTGGTTTGAGAACCAGCTGTTAATTAATCTCACAGAACCCAGCCTAATTGTTATGGACAATGCTCCATATCACAGTGTTTTACTCCATAAAACACCTAATACAAGTTGGAACAAACCACAAATTAAAGAATGGTTGAACAGTCAAAACCTTGATTTCACAGAAAATATGCTATTGAAGATATATTTTTAATCTAAACGTATGTACATGAAGAAACCTGAATTTTTATAAAGAACATACCAGAAGGCGCTAAAGTATATTTAAAAATTCCAAACAGTCAAAAATTGATGATAGAAACAAGAAAGTAAAATACAAAATAAAACTATTAAGGTATGCAATTTAATTGACCAATATTCTGCCTAAGAAACTTCTGCAATCGCTAAAATTATTCACCTGGGGGACACAGAACTTTAAGAGTATAAATAAAAAATATAGAAGGAATGTTGGAGAAAATATTTAAGTGTAGAAGAATTCAATAAAGCTAGAATATATGTTCTAAAAAATAGGAATAGAACCAAAAAAGTTAGTGCAAGATAACTACCATATATTAGATAGTACAATTACTTGTTTTTAGTAATAATATCAATCATTTTTGTAACGTAACATGTAAAAAGGCCTTAGCCTGTTTGTTTCTTAAATAAATAAATAAATAAACTAGATAAACTAAGCTGTGGGTTACGATAACCTTAGAAGAAAATTGTACCCACCAGCGACAATCTGGCTCTTTTACAAGCAGCTCGTAAACTAGTCCAGTGTACTTGCTACGTTAGCTGCTTGTAAAAACGATTCGGGAAAAATTGAACTGCTGGCGACCTTACACACCATTTGCGACTGACGAGTGAGCTAGTGTGTAAACTATAGCAACGTGTACTCACAGTAGCTTGTGACAAGTGGCTAGTAGCAGCTAATAGTAGGCGACAATACGTATTTTCCACACTACTGGACACTAGCGCACTCACCGACTTGCCGCATTTTAGAAGCCGACTTGTACTTGACCTTCAATTATTTTTTAAAATTTGGTGAATTCGATAAGCGCTTTCGCCATTTTTGGGGATAGATGGCGAAATGCCAATTTATTATTTTAAAATCCGTAAAATGTATTTTTACTCCCCCAACAAGCCACTGGCGAGACACCGGTAGCAGACACCCAATAAAACGCAGTAGTGCAGCGGATTTTTAGTAGTCAATACGGATCTCAACGAAGAAACATTGATATCAGCTGCATCGTTAAAAAAAACAGAAAGCAGAGGTAGCGAAATGCTCCTAAATTAAAAAAATCTAATTAAATTTAAATTTTATCGCTATATTTGTTCAGTTTTGCGTCCCAAATGACGGGTTCTCTTTCAACCGCACTTATGAAGTCCTCTGTAATATTATTTACTCTTGTTCTAACAGCAACTCAAAGAAATAGCAAAAGCTACCAACATAACACTGCAAAAAATGAACCAGGAACTAGAATGGTCATACAAAGCACAACAACAAGCTACAAAATTACAAATTAATATTAACAGCGTTTCCAGGAAAATATAACATCCATGTATGTCTTATTGGGATTGGTTAAAATAAAAGAAATGCTATTTTTTAATGAAACTGTTTAAGAAAATGTGCAAAGTACAAAATATAACAAAGTATATTTTAGATCTGAATATTGTGTTCATAAGAACATAATAAAAATTAAATACTTGAACTAATAAACAACTTCAGAGGACATTAAAAACAACAGTTATGATACAAAAGCTATATCTTTCATATTATGACTTTCCTGCTTCGTTAAAGACGTAATCCGTGCCAAATACCCTTAAATAAATGGAGGCCAGTAGCGTATGTCCTGCAAAATATCAGTCAATACAAAAAAAAAATACTACAAAATATAAAGATTTATAACAATACAAGATTTATAAGTTTAAGAATGATATCTATCTATCTGTTTCTGTATTCGTACCGAAAACCGTTTACACTACCACTACACCAACACACACTTTTATATGCCTGACGCGCGTTTCGATAACCAAGTTATCTTCTTCAGAGACCGAAGGTAAACTAAAGCTATTTCTACAAACTAACCTTATATATATGACATTTTTACAATAAGTTTTCTTATAATAAACTATAAAGTGGACTATCTGGGATAGGTCCTTTGTCCTTATTTAATCTATTTTTACACTTAATAATTTCTATACTTTCAAATGCATCCAACAATCTATTGTTCGATACATTTTTTAACAATTTTAAGCTATCTACATTTAAAGAATGGTTTTTGGTAAAAGCATGTTCGGCAATACTAGATTTTTCTATGCGTCCATATTTTAGATGAGATAAATGTTCTTTAAATCTAGTTTTAACCGATCTTTTTGTTTGCCCAACATACTTTTTATCACAGTCATTACAACTTATTTCATATATACCGCTTTTTTCCAGATCTTCTCTCTTATCCTTCGGATTTCCTAACAATTGTCTCATGGTGCTACTAGTTTTATGAACTAAACCTAATCCCACCGTGCCGAAAATTGTATTCAATCCTTTGGTATACTGAGGGATAAATGGCAATGAAATGAATTTCACATCGTTGTGTTCTCGCTGGAAAAACGTGGTTTCACAAAGAGATTTCTTAAAACTATGGCGATTGATTAGCTTATGAATTAGTTTTTTATCACATCCATTAAGTACAGCTATATCCTCAATTAAATTATTTTCTCTGTTATATCTTGTTTTGTTTAAAGAAAAATGAATTAATCGATGAACCAAAAAATGAAAACTTGCCATTTTTTGTTGACTACAGTGAAAACAATCTACCGGAATATATCTATACGTATAGCGGTGTCTTTCCTAAAAATATCAAATTCTAACTTGTTATTATTTCTTATTACTAATGTGTCCAAAAATGGTAACTGTTCATTATTTTCTAGTTCAAATGCGAATTTTATGATTGTGAATTTTGAATTTAATTTTGAAATAAAATCTTCTACTGATGATTTCTTCGTATTGAAAACTGCGAAAATGTAGTCCACATATCTATACCATATC